>QKMV01000141.1:0-23341 GCA_003287335.1 Lednia tumana
TAGCGAAACGTTGGCAGTTTAGTTTCAGTTAAGTTTTCAGCATTTTAACCCAGTTATTAACAGTTTTTTTAAAAAGGTATAATGCTGCTTCCCTGATGAAAAACTGTCTGACCGTTCGAAAGATTCGTTGTTTGAAATGAGTTTTCCAGATAATCTGTTAGTCTGAATGGAAACTCGATACACGGGTGCAGAAACTGTCGCCGCTTTTTAATAGATACAAGTATTCTCAAAAAGTATGCTATCGTTATATAAGGTTATATCTTGCATGTTGTAATATGCAAAAGGAACCTTTGTTGTTAATAAGACCCAACATTTGTTTGCTCCATTTCGAAATAGATTCTTGATGTGTTTTGACGGCGTACTACTTTCGAAAATCGAATCCAGCAAAAATTGGCTATCGAATTTTAGAAAAGGCCAAGCAGATTTCCAGTAAAATTAGAAACACCATGAAAAATGACGTTGATTTCCAACGAAACCCTTCCATGCCAACATGATGGCTACCTGGAAAATGGTCCATTAGAATTTTCGTCGCTTTTCTCCTATCTCTCTCGATCTCTGTTCCGAGATTTTCCACGAATTTCAACTGTGTGGTAGCGCTGTTTAGTGGCTTTTCCAGTTCACGGTTTTCCACTGGCGATTCCAACGTAATCGTACAAATACTTTAGAAAGACGAGTCGAAAATGAAAAGCTTATTTTTCTACATCATCACAGATGAATGTGGTGAAACAATCGATGTTTGTCATGTGCGATGTACGTTTTTGCAACAGCAGAGCTCGACCCTCCAACCGACCAGCTCTCATGTGTGTCTGGTTTCTAGCGAACGCGAATATCCATCGCTCGAGCCAACCTGGAGCAACATTCAAAAGAGAATATGCGTTTTGTGACGACCTAACCAGAAGTATCGGATCCGATGGAATGGAAATCGGAGAGCATGTGATGATAAAAAGGATCCTGCTTCTACTTTGACAAACACGGGTGAAAAAATCCATCCCTTTTAAATAACGAAACCAATTATAAATTGATGTGGGCTGCTTGATAGCATGAGTTTGCCTGATGCATAGCTTGATGGATAATACGGGCAATGCATCGCCTTTGCTTTGCAGTAAGCCCGGACCGTAATCTCGGGAAATAATTGTTTTTCTTTATTTTGTCAATTTAACCATGTGACATCTAAATGCCTAACTGCCAAAAGGGTTCGAAAGAAGCCTAGACCCGGCACCTCCACCTGCTAGATCGCCACTAAACTGACAGTAAAAAGTGTACTGTTCCTCTATTGGACTGATTGGATTCCAAATGTCTAGCAACAAAGAACACCAACGGCAACCTCATCTTCCGAGGCAGTGAGACAATCAGATCAACACAAGATCTAAAGTTGTGATCTAGATCTACATTTTGACAAACTGCCACTAGGCGCTGTTTACTTTTGTCTTATCATAATGCCCCTGCGTCCTTTCAACCAAAATTGGCGCAAAAATTCAGAACTTTTAATTGCGTATGAATTTAATAACGAGACCATTTAGTTAGCATAGCAAACGTGTTTACAGGTTGCCTAGGGAAGTTTTTTCCTGGCATCCTTTAAAGTTTTAACATCTGTAAGCACGCGCGTGGCTCGTAGATGTGCAGCTGTGGGGAGACCGGTGGCGCTCTGAGCGGCACGAGAGTGCATCAAGCTATCGCGGTGCTCTTGACAACGCGGGTTTAGCCTTTAGTAAGATACCGACAGTCAGGGTGGAAGGAGCATGACACGCTGCTCCTGGTACTTGCGCGTGGATCCCCGTTCTCCCGTCAAGTTATTTAATTAATTACCAGGTGGACTTGTCATCGACGCCCCTTAAAACAAAATACGGAACACAACGAAAAGTGATAAAAAGGAATCAGACAACATCAAAATTAATTGAGTTGTATATTTTCTTTGATACCAAGTGTTTGTTTTAATAAAGATTGAATTATAGAAGATATGAACGTTGTAATTTGAGATTCTTTGTGTTTGTTTTTCTCACGAGTAATCCTGGATTGGGATTAAAGGATTTTTGAATTAATACGACTTTATCGACGCAGGGATCAGATTAGTAATTGAAATGGTTTAGTAGTGTAAACTGGCTAGATCAAAGTGGGTGATAGGACAAAATCAATTCGGATCCGGGCATTTTTGTATAACGAATGACGTTTTGACACGAATGCGTCGACCGACACGAGATCGCGATTAATTACGATATTTTGTATCGTAATAGCGAGTGATCGTATAATCTAGTAAGTGATCGTGCGGCAGAGTGTAGTGATACGCGGGCCATTTAAGTGACTACTGTTTGTTGTCCTCGAGAACGTTGTCGTCTTCGTCGTCGGAAGACAAACAAATCTTTTTCGCACAAAGGAAGCGTCGGCTTGTGTTGTCACGTGCTCTTGTCAGGCTCACGGATGCAAATCATCGAATATTAA
Organism: Lednia tumana; assembly: GCA_003287335.1. Taxonomy (NCBI): domain Eukaryota; kingdom Metazoa; phylum Arthropoda; class Insecta; order Plecoptera; family Nemouridae; genus Lednia; species Lednia tumana. Next base: position 2,437 of record QKMV01000141.1, read on the forward strand.
TCGTCTGTCATCAAATAATAATTGGCAAGCTTTGATCGCTTCATTGTGTAACAAATTGACGAAGCGAAAAGTGCGAGTATACGCCGCCGTCGCTCGCAGTCGACGCAGCTATTAAGTGAACATCGGTGACGTCAGAAATTGCGATAAGCTTTTGACAGTGATACTTTCTCAATCGAAAAACACACTCAAACAATTAAAAAGTTTTATAAGCTTTAATTAAAAACATTCAATACCTGACAAAACTCGGCGAGTGAATCAAACAAAAGAAAAAACATTACAGGCCAATAATATTCTCCAGTTGTCGCTGATTTTCTGCGCGTCGGGAATATTTCCCGATTCAATTTCCCTCCAACAAAACCAGAACACATATAAAAACGCAACAAGCTTCCCGCCCCCACCGAAAATCGGCACAACGCGTCAATCTGTCCGAGGTTTGTTTCTCTTTTATCGTGAGAAGACGGATAACAGTGAATAACAACTAAATACAACCACACTCCTGGCCGAAATGCGTCGCTTAGTCACGTCGTGATGTCAGTCACATATCCTTCCGAGCCAGCGATGCAACCGGCAGCAGTGCCTTGCGTTTTCGACAGCGAGGAATTTGCTGACTTTGAATCGGCCCATCAGTTTTCAATCACATCGGAAGACTGGACACTAACGGAGCTTGACGAGGCTGCACTCGGCATCGAACAGAGACCCACAGGCAAGTGTTTCATTTGCATTACCTACCCACCCACCCACCCAGCTATCCACCTAACCCAACCTACCTACTTGTAGCCTATACGGACTAGATAATAGACGCACTCAACCATGAATAATCAACGAGTGCCAATAGGTTTGATTTCAGATAATGACGTATTACGTCATAGTGCATTTAGAAAGGGGTGGAAACTGGGGTTGGTTATGAGGGCGGCTGGGAAGCTACGTGGTCTTTATAGTCCATACATAACAATAATTATTGACAATTTGCTTTTGCCACTCGTTCAATGAAATTATCGGTTTGCCCACTGTACCGTGTGGTAACGATGTCAAATACGTCGGAACTGCGAAACTTCATCATCAACGTTTTGATTATTTTCGATCATATTGGAATTCGCGAAACTCGCAAACGATGTGCCCTGGCTCTATGCAATTAGTCATCAATCTGTAATTTCATAGACTAACTCATCGCGAGTCTAAGTTAGTTAATGTTCTTCTAATTATTCCCTCACTGGGCGCTTCGCTACCGCATGTTTATAATGCCATCGCCACAAATTCAACAATCTTGTCAAACTTTTAACCCTCTTAGGGGTAGTATAGCTGCTAGCGCGAGCGACAGCCGACAAGTTATTTGTAAGGGGTGGCTCGGAATAGAAGGGCATGGGCTGCTGGCTTGGCAGCAGGGCGGGGGATGGTAGCGGGCAAAGGGGCAACAGGACAAAGAAAATCGTTCTGAGGAAAGCACAATCAATGATGCCGAGTGATAATAAATGACAGAATAGCAGCATATTATTATTATAAAGAGACTGTCGAATTAGCATACCAAAAGGTGCTGATTAAGATTAAGTTGAAATTTGCATAAAGTGCTTAAATGTTATAGCTAAGCGGAGTTTAAAAAAGATACGTGTAGCCTTTTAAGTTTGTAAGATCTCCTGTGATATTGCAAGTTTTTAATAGCTATAGTCTTTGCCCGCATCTGTGACCGAAGGCAAGATTTTTTCCAAATATTACGTCAAACACTTCGTAACGACGGTTCCATGACAATACAATGGCATGCATATAAGCATGACTTGTGCCACGATCAGGTGATAACTACCGACTACCCGCCACGCTCATGAGTTGTACCGTACGCTGCTCTGAGCCTCTGACTTACATTACGCATGTCAGTCATAGTATGTATCCGTAAGCATGAACGTGTTAATTATTCACATGCTAGCAAAGTGGGCTTTGGCCACATGTCAAGACTCGACGCCATTATTATTAAATTTGTTTTGACTTGCTTGTTTATAATTGGGATTCTTGATAACCACGAGAGGTTATGTTTGACTAAGAACACAATTAAGATGCCCTGCTAATGTATTGGTAGTTGAGACTTGATACCCATTCCAGTACTAACTAAATTAGATCGGAAATTTAAGGATAACAACAACATCAAGAAATCGCGTGGTATTCGCTGTACCCTTGTAATCTGACCTCACAATGCTTCGCTAAACCGATTGCACAGTACAAACTCACCTAACTCTATGTTTAACACATATTTGTGTGCTAGGTAGCTTAAATTTGACAAGAGAACCGTAGCATGTCTCATGAGTACACTATAAAACTATAAGCAACAGCACTGAAGCTTTTATTATACAGCAAACAGCAAGCAACACATTTTCCAGCCAATGACTTTCCACGTTCCTTTGTGTAGCAAATTTCCCAAACATCTTTTAACGGATACTTTACTGTGAGTTTGCGCACTCTCCTTTACCCATTAGTCGTGAGAATAGCAGATAAAAGAAATGTCTAGAACTGATAAAGCTTACTTGTTATCAGTTAAATGGTTTGTAAGCCTAATGAAGTCGCGGAGTCAATCAGCAGTGATTGTTTAAGAAGCCGATATAAGCTGAGAGGCGTTTGTCGCGTGCGCGATCCTTTAGGACGGTGTGCGGGGTGTGAGAGGGTAGGTGGGGGGAGGGTGCGGAACCCGCGTGCTGCCCACAGGTGCGTTCCGCTCTGGCGTCCTCGTCCCTTTCCCCCCCTCGATCCCCACTCAACCTTTGGCCCATATTCCCCAGCTATCCCCCCTAAAAAGGCACGTCTTGGGAGAAGGACTAATTATTATGTTGATGTATGCATTTACCTTCCGAACGTGAGCCCGGTTTTTTAGTTCGAAATTATGAAATTGAAATATTATAGACAGCTCACGCAGTGCGAAGTACTAGTCTCGTTTGTTTCAATTTTGCAGAATTAGCGAATTACGTACGATTATAATTTTTTATGGTGGGTTATTTCTATCATAAATTTCGGATGAGTAGCTTTAGGAGTAATTTAATTTTGATGAAAATTTAGTCCGTCGTAAAGTGGTACTGCAGCGTAAAAGACGCCAGGACGTATTAAATGACAGCCCGCATGTTTGAAAATTCGTAAAAAAAAATCGTTATACGTTCTTATGTGTGTTTGGTTCACCGCGGCGGGTGCTCGAAACGCGCTTAATTTGCAATCCCTTTGTACGTGGCCAGGCTCCCAATTTGGTATTATATATATACACCATCGAGTGTGCCCGAGCCGGACAATTTGGTATAGAAACATACAAGTAAATCATTATCAGATCGTAGCAAAAGATAAAAGCATACAAGAAACGAACAGGAAATTGTTCTGACAGCCCCTATGAGTCGTTATATGAGTCGTTATGGGTTGCTGTTGTATTGCAAACTATCATGTAATGTATAGACTTATGATTTAATGAATTCAAAACGTCAACCCCCCAAATGGCATTGCTTTTCAATGTGTATCTATTAGCCAAATCGCATGAAACTTTTCGCTATGCTGTTTTAACGATCCATCTTACTCTTATGTGTGTCCCGTATGGAAGATTGTTCTTGGAAAGTAATTGGTCCTTGTTGTTTTCACTGCAGTGAAGATTTTTCCAGCGCTCTCATGTTTTTTTAGCTCAACCAACGTGAAGACAAGTTGAGCATTCGAGGTATTTGCTTGGAAAATTGGTTTGTTTCCAATTATTTTAAAACGGTCAGGAAACTAGGTCTTGCTTGACGCTCTAATGCTACTCACTGTGTTGAATTTGATTCTTTTTCTACGTGGATAGGTACGCATGGTTTTTCCAGATTCGAGGCAAATTTCGTACAGATTTGTCATAATTTCTGTATCCGGTTGATTTACGCAGCCGATATTACATACTACAATGAAGTATTACTTCATACTTCTCTAACTGTTTTACCTGAATCTTCACAATATTCAAATGATTTCACAATCATAACTTTCTTGACGTTAACAAATATCAACATCCCGTTATACAGACGATAATAGCATGACTTTTCATTGTGAGCTCTCTTGTAAATTACTCAAATTAGTCACTACCCGATAATGACTGTTAGTTTGGGTAATTTTAACGAAATCGGTGGAAACGACGAAATCTACGGCAACTGGACGCTATGTCATTTCACGTCATTCACATCGATAGCTCACTGAAATTCACGGGGCTTTGTACTCGAGTGAAATCGTTTTATTTATAATTTACAGTGTATCTCCATTTGACTATTTGCGCGCGACGCTCGTAAATCAGTCGTTTCTGTCATCGCACCAGGCATCATTATAATGTTACGTTATGCATTACATTGGTGATAGACTACATTTTACCTTTAGTAATTACAGGCCACTCGTGGATCCGTCTGACCAATCGTTGATCACCTTGCACATTTGCATTCCTTCAAATCAAAACTATGGCGCGTATTTAACTTCTTAAGCTCTTAGAGCTGTTTGCTTTGTTCTTCAGCTTTGAAGCTGTTTTTTTACCATAGTACTAATTACCCCAACTTTTATAAAAGGTTATGATTTGTTTAAAAGTGTGCGCTGTGGTATTAAAATAACAAAGAGGGAACTTTTCCAATTAATTTTACTACGTGCTTATATCAACGTCTTTTGTTATTGTGTGTTGGTCGGTGCGATGAATTGTATCGATGTCGAGGATGTCATACATTATCTGCCCATTGTCCCCTCGGATAAGAACATTTGAATACGTGTTGCAGTCGTTTACTTACTCAGACTTTTCGTCGGCTGTATATCGTTCTGTGCAGGAATAATCAGCTGGTAAGGTTAGAAAGTGTATCGAGCATTTGCCTTTCACTTCAGAATCCTTTACTAGGGAATTTATATTATCTGGTGTAATAACTATTGCAAAAATATCAAGGCCTTGTTTGGCTAAACTGTAAAGAAATACGTCTTGTTGGTTTTTGCGCGGATGTTTTTTGGTGCAGAGTTTTTCGCCACTTTGGCGTTGACCGTGCCTATGGTAATTCGTTAAAAGGATTGTTGTTGTGTGAGCAGAGATCTGATCTAAGGTGGTGCGAGAATACATTGAGATCGTCGTGTTTATGTAAAACTTTCACGTGTCAACGATAGTTTGACCCCAAAAACCTGATAGTTCAAATTCCTAAAAAAAACAGCGTTTTTAACTGATTTTTTGTTGTAGCTAACTCCAATCTAGGTTAAACACAATATGAAATTAGCCACCAAATGAGTGGTTTTAAGAACAGACATCCAGCAATTATTAGTTTTATGAGCTTCCTTGAAACTAAAAAGAATATTGCATTCGCGATGTGGCCGAGAATAATGAGCCAATAATTCAATATCACAAACCGAGTAGAAATTTCACGTTACAAAAACGGCATTGAAACGAAATTAGTTTGTACTTGAAACTCTGACGTTGCGACGTGCAATTTTCAACCATACTAATTATCTTTACTACGGTTAATAAGCTGTTTTTTGCAACTGCGTTTTTGCACCGCGAGATATTTGGACCAATGTATCGTCTTTTTTGCGTTCCGATCAAAACGATGTCTGCAATCAAAGCGTCTCGAGAGATCGAATCTACCGGAAGTAGAATATACCGGTTCAATTTCACGTCCCGTAAAGTTATTTAGGATAGTTTGGAAGCGTTCGTTAAAAGTGCATCTATCGATCGAACACAACACAATGCACTCTGAGGCAAGCAGAGAAATCTCGTGGTACAATATCTGCTACATTCCAATTTTTTGTTTCACATTCAATTCTAAGCCATGAACGAAACAGATTGTAGTCCCAAAAGGCAAGAAGAAACGCTCTACTGCAAAGAGGAAAGTTTAAAAATAAGTTTCAGTCAATATTTGCCGAGTGGTTAGTACAGGCTAATTAGCTTTACGACCAATGTCATCGGCTCGACAAGATTTTCAACTTAGGAATCGTACGCTGTTATAAAAGATACAATGATTCGAAACCTCTATGACACTAATGTGGCTCTTTCCAGCATTTGCCACTGAATAGTCTTACACACACACACACACACACACACACACACACAAACACAAACTCACACAAGCGAAGGGTAGGCTATCCTTCTAACTCTCTGTTCACCGCTATACATTGCCTATGATGCCACATAATTATTCCACAGTCCACACGGAGAACACATTCCAACGTCCATTTTCAACTACAATAAGCAGCTGTGTTAGAGACCAACTGCGCAGCAAATCAAAAAACTTGGTGTACCATTCTTCACAGATTCATTCCCGGAGACCAAAAAGGGTTGGATGCTCAGTCATTTATTAGACAAATGTGTATGCTCAAACTCCCAAAAAAGAACTATCTCGGTTGATTTACTTACGGATTAAATAACTGTGATCTGAAAATGTTTTTATAAATGGCTTGAAATTAGTTTTCGGATGTTTAATTCCTTTTCATTATGTATAGCGCGATTCGCCCGGTCGGTATTTAAAAACACATTTGCACTGCGCTGCATTGTGCTGCACTGCTCTATTAACGTCTAGCTGCAAACGTCTGGAGTGATTTATTTGTGATCTAATCTATAACATCTTATCTTGGATGTCAGACCTCTGAGTGCGGCCAGAAAATATATAACAGCGATCAACGGGAAAACACTAATCAAACCACAGGGAAATACGCGCCTATGACGTAGAAAATGAGTAATAGTCTATTTTAACACCAACATAACGACAACCACCACGCGACTGCCTGAAAAATAAAAATGCTCAAACACGGCACCTCCACCAAGTACTAAAATTGTCGAAAATCAAAGTTAATTAAAACTGGTCCAAAAATTGCAATACTCAAAGTTATATCGGTGATTTTGATTGTAAGTCGCCAGTCCGCACCGCACGGCCCCTAATTCATGTACTTAGTGAGTCGAAATTGATAATACCGCCATTGGAAATTGCGCCTGTATCACATAGTAAACTAGCACTTTATATGCAAGTAAATGTCTAGCAAAATGCTAGTAGCTAAACAGTGTAGAATAGCTACAGCAGGTTATAATTGGCTCAGGCTTGCTCTAAGCCTCCGAGTTAAACACATCAAGTACAGAAGCATAAAGCAGTCGTAGCATTCTCGTGGAAAGCGTTAACTTTGACGATATTTACCGCCGCTACTGTACGATACTAGCGACTACCGTGCCGCCATCACACTGCACAGCAGCTCTTCGTTTCAATGTCTTTTGTTCAAAAACTTGACTTTAAACTTGCTGGAACTTACTGATAAAGTACAAATTATGAGAAAATTAGTTTTGACATAACGGTGTGTTTAGTGACATGCCACGCATTAGCATGGAAATATGTTTGAGCAGCCATTTTGTATGATCGCGTTAAATTGCCAATTGTCGCACGAATAGATAACAGATAGGTACCGTTACACAATAAGGACAATTGAAGAAAATCACACGCGTGTATAGCTCAGTTTACACGGTCAAATTTATCGGACACAAATACTTTGTCTAATAATGTGACAATACTTGGATTAGAGCTTAGGTTTTGGACGAGAACAACGGATGAAATATGTAAACGAAACCGATTTCTGCCAAACTGTTGCTTTTTTTGAATATGATTGTAACGTTTGCCGTCCGTTTGTCTTTGTAGGTATACGGACCGTCAATCAATACACGGTCCAAGTTGAATTGAACAAATGATGTGGCCTAAGGCGATATCAAAATGTTGACTGATATAAACTGGACGATATCCTACACACAAATAATATTTGATTCACACCAATACCAACATCAAAAATGATACATCACAATACAGACAAGAAACGATTGAAATTCAATTCGACATGGTACCGTGTGATTATTCCCCTAACTTTTCATTCTCTAACACCGATCTTTGTGGTAGGTATTCGCACCTTTTACGCACTCTGAATTTAGTTTTTTGTACGTTATCAAGTTGTTATAACCTTAAAATTAATATCACGTTACTATTCATAATGCATTTAAAATCGCACCGACCCCACAGCCGTTTTACGTGTGATTGTATCTTGACAGCTCGTCTTGACAGCTCGTTCTCTGCCATGAGATATAGTTTTCAGCTGCCCTTCAGTCTTCTCAGTGTAGCCTACAAGCTGACGTGACGTCACTGCATGCATGGAATAATAGCACATGTGTAATCATGTGAAGACAGTTGCATTTTTATAAGGTTATCCCTTCTAACTGGATTCTCAGGTGCATACTGTTGGACCATGTTACTGCTTGGAATAAGTCTCCTCATTTGTGCTAAATAGCAAGCGTTAGTTCCAACTGTAGTGTTTTCAGTTGATATTCAATTTTTTTTTGATCTATTGTGTACGCAATTATCTAAACAACAATAAAATAGGGCGTCATCCAGGGAAAGATGTTTGCAATTAAATTGATTCACATAAATATTCTGCCTACGAGACTTACGCGGTGTTGTGGATGATCATTATTATCGCACAGTCAGTATAAGTGAAAAATATATATTATCTGTTAAAGTTATCAGAAAGCTTTGGAATTGTAGAAGTGCTTTTTAATGTTTTCAGTCCACCACTGTCCTCAGTGCAAGCTCCAAATATGGACGGTTAGCTTTAGGCCTTGGTAACGTTCTAGTGACTAAACTGTATAATATCTAATCTAGGTATACGTTTGAACAACGTCCTTCTTTACTTGCATGCTAATCAAATATACGCCATGTGCCCACTGCCCGCTATATATGAGCTCAGGATTTCAGCAGATTACTATCGGAAGTGAACACTAGACTGTGCAGCAACTGAAGATATTTTAGTTTGATTGGGAAAATGCGTAAATGGTATCAAGAATTGCATGGAAATGCAACATGAAGTTTTATCTTTATGGTGCATGGAATTATAGGTATTCATTTCATTCGGCTGTTTTACGGAAAGCATTCCAATGTGTTTAGCAAATTACATTCGCTACTACATTTTTTTGCCAATTATCTAAATTATTATGAAGTAGTTTTACTGAGAAACGAACCTCTGTTCCTCGACTACCATTGGATATTCATTTGCTAAAAGCTTACAATTCACAGTGTATAATGTGCGGTACGGTAAATGGTTTCGGTGGAGGTGCCAGGTTTCATTCGCTGAGCGATAAGTGAATGTATGGTGAAGGGCGCTTAGCACAGTAATCGCTTGTCCGATCTTTTGACAATGACGGAAAATATCGCGCGTTATTACATAACAATAAGTCGGTTATTATTGTTTAATAGAGCAAATTGTGGTTAGCGGCGCAATCCAGCGCTGCCGGGGCCGGGGCAGCGAGTTTCGGCGACGACTCTATGCTCGCGTTTGAACCTCTGGAGTGATGTTCACGAACGTGGTCGATGCGCTCCCCCTTTGCACCCCCTCCCACACCAACATCCGCGACCCGTTACAGAGCCAACCCCCCGACCGCCACCACCCTTAAGGCCGCGTCCCCATCCCCAAAACGCTACTCAAGTTTCCATTGCCGTAGCCCCAGATCAGAAGAAATAAAATGTGATGTTCAAATTGGAAAAACTCCCCTGTGGTGTTTGAGATATTTTTTAAATTTAGATTCGATACCCGTTTTTTTTTCAGAAATTTTTTAACTGGAAACTTTTATAGGAAGGGAAATTGGTTCGATATCCTTAGAGCGTAAATAAGATTAACCTCGGCAAGGACCTTTTAGTTTATCGATTTTATCTGTTTCTTTTTCGATGAGGAACTGATCGGATTCAATTGAATGAATAGCCTTCGACCGATTTGTCGGGATTCAAATATGATGTTTTATCACTCGCATTAAAACCAACCTTGCCAAATCGCTTTACGGGTGGAAAAATGTGGGCTATCGAAGCCGAGCTTGCAGTCGATCACACCGTAAGCCTCTCTGATTTCATCTCGAAAGTAATTCCACGTTTCTTATCTCTTTCCACGATAGGAAAAAATCGTGAAAATCTTTTTTCCCGAAACCAGTTTCCTAATAAACAAGGGTCAATATCGCACCACTAAACCCTTGAAATCACGGATAGTTAACCCTCCGTTTTGGCTTCAGGTCTAGACAAAATGACCTCAATTTTGACTTCGATAATGTTAACTGGCAAGATAATCAATTTCAGCTCTTAAAATTTTTTATGTCGACTTACATTGGAAAGTATGGAAGGAAGAATTTCCTTTCAAAACTTCCAACTTTATCGTTCGTTCAAGATGGTTCGTTCAAGGAATGATCTTCGTTCCAATGCGATTCAATTACATCTTATCAAAGTTATGTATTTCCTACGATAGCAAACAGTTCCTTACGTTACTTACGTCTTTTCTTGTTTGCTCTCCATCTCTCTTTGAGTTTACGCATGAAGAAATCTTTTTATCGATCATCTTGGAAACATCAGTACACGTTAAATTGACAAATGAAATCAACAACCGAGAAAAAAGTCAATAGGGAGAAAAATGTCTCCCTCGTAGTCTCTACTCTCAACACACCAAGCGAAAGTGTTATGTTTTTCAGGACATATTTCTAAGGCTCTTTTGTTATTGGATGTTGATCCCAGTAAGGCGTCGCGACGTCGGTTTCTGACTGAGCCTAGTATAGAGCTCGACGTGTTATGGGGAACGGGTAGGGGGCTTGACGGTAAATCTACTCATTACCAACGTAATAAACCTCATCTCGACATTGGTTCCACTCTTGGCCGTCATAAAGCCCTTGTGAAATTGATCTACACCAACTAGTTTTTGCAAGTAGGTTAAAGTATAGTGATCGAAATTATGCAAGCTTTGACTTTCAGCTTCATGTGTTCTTTAGTCTTTCGATAAAGATTTCCCTGATTATTTTGCATATTTGACGCATGATGTTGGTAATTTTCTACACTGTACCTATACAACGATAAGTACAGTATGTTGATTTCCATTAGATATTTGATAAAATGGGTCAGCGGGCCACTGTGTCACAACAAAATTTGGTCACCACACCAGAGTCATAGACGTTAGTTTCATAAAATCACTCGTTTATTAAAATCACTAGCTATCCATACGTAACGACATCTATCATCTATTAGTTCCAAATTATTTAATAACTTAACAAACTGTTCAAACAAGTATCTCGGTTCGTCCACAAAGTTTAATGATGCAACCAAAGTATCCGAGGTATACTACGTCACGAGCTAGCAAGACCAGCTTGATGCCCCTCTTTCCAACTACACTGTCGGCTGCCCCCTTCCATTCGCGGGCTATCAGCTCGCGTATTGCATTGCTAACAACCATAACACATTCAGTAGAGAGAGGATCGTCGATTGCCGTGGAGTGTCGGATAGATTCGGATTGATTAGTGCAGTTAGTTAGTTTAGTGGTGTAGTGCTCTTTATACACCGGTGAAACGTGAAGTGATCCTAGCTAGCTAGCCGCGACATCACGGCTATTGTCACGCTTTAGGAAGTGAAGTGGACTTTGTTGGAACTAGACGGAGATAAAGGTACATTTTTAATTCTGGCTAATTAGGAATAAAATTGTAATTGTGTAGCGTGTATGACTATGGTAGCGTATGGCTCTTCAACTGCTCCCTAATGTGCACTAAGGAATATTTTATTTTAGTAATGAGCGTATAATTGAAGGTTTGGTATTAGCTTCGAAGGGAAATCAATATTTTATTTTTACAGTGGTATCGTGAAGGATAATGTTGCTTTCTTTGTATAATGGATGTGAGACGTTTGATCAGTTTTTATGACAGCAGATGTCATGATTTTGGTACGGCGGAAGTGAACTGCATGTGATCTCGGTTTTGTGTTCGCACACTTTATCTCTGTGGTACTTACAGCTTTTATTGGTGTCGCTAATGAGGTGTTATTAATCTAATAATATGTAAGAAGTGAGAGAAGGACCACCGAGCCGGTTGCCGTTCATTGATGTAATTTGCATCATCAAAGCGTAGGTTAATGATCATCTGATCAGTGTGTTGTAGAGAATGAATCGACAGCGTTGTTGTTGTTTATCGGTCCAGAAAGTGCAATTAACAATTAAAGTTCCATTTTGGCTTATCGCTTTGAGAGGATGGAACTGTTTTCATGAAAATATAAAATCGTCTCGCTGATTTCACAGATTAATTGGGTTAGTCGGAAGTGCAACCTAGATGTCCGTTAATTAATTTACAGCAAACTGTTAACAACTGTTGGTGAAGACTTCTTGAAAACAGCTTGAAACATGACACACGGAACTAAATTCATTATAATATTAGAACACAAATTTATGCATGGTAAACGACAAGGTTTTATGTGGAGGCTAGGTAATAGGTCCGGTTTTTTAAACCATTTTTTGCATTTGTAAATATCCCAAAACTTAGTTACCTATATCAATCCGACAAGTAACATTTATTTAATACCACCTATTTGATAATTACTCTGAGTGTATATCCGTAGATTTAACTACAATATTACCTAATCGATTTTCTCCGATTCCCCCTTCCACCGCCCCACTCCCACAAAAGCCCCAGCTGCTACTAAATATTCATGATCTGAAACTTGTTCTTGTCGTTATTCAATCAATTAGAAAATCGTTCCATTTTCTCGGCTCGCCAAACAAATACTAATATACAATTCCAATATCAAACACTTGTTTCCTGCCTCGAAATCGGGTTCCCCTTCAGCACAACAAGTGTCAGGATTTGACACCGCGGTCGAAGCAGCCCTGACCACCATGTCGCAAGAGAACCACCTCCCCCCCCCCTTCCCCTCCCGCTGCACCGTCCTAGCCCACTTGGGGCGACTATTAAAAGGTCGGAATCATAATATAGCTTTTCCGGAAAATCTATATGGCGTGAGGGCGCATGTAATCGTATTGTTTCCCACCAGGCCCCCCTGCCACTAAAAGACCTTTAGCAATCTCTGTGATTTGGTTGCCTCTCTTTTGCACTCGCAAACTCTCAGACCGCATTTTAGAACACCCGTTCTTTCATCGAACCAAAAAATAAACTAATCGAAAACGATGACCCATTCAACTTCTACATTTCGTCTCCCAATTACTTTACCCATTGAATTGGAACTTTTTCTTGTTGGGCTTGATGCTTACAACTATTTCGTAGTGTTCTGAATTGTACACTGTGTTTCTTTATCAATTAGGGTCTTTTAATCAAGTGTTCGTCAATAGAAAGTGTACCTAGACGTCTTATCTTCGTTATAATTCAGCTTTCCCTCGGTATAGAGGTAATGCTTTAGTCTACACACAGACACACACGTACACATCATCTACCTACGTAACACGCTATTGTCCGGATTATATCACACTATTCACAATTGGTTCATTGTTGATAATTATCGGAGAGGATGGTATGGGATAGATAGGTAGGTGTGATGTACATGGCATGTATGTAGTTGATGGATACTTCATTGGAGATTGGTTCGAGTCACGAGGACTTGCCGGATTGTACCAGAGAGCAAGGCAATTAAATTATCAATAGGCATCAATCAAAATGAGTGTTAAATATCATGAGTTACACTTACACTTGACCATCCTCTGAGAATGCATGAAATAGTTTCTTTCGGTTCGTTTTTTTAATATACGAAACAAACCGCGTGCCATAAAATGAAATCTTCAGATAAAACGGGAAAAAATAAATGGGATTGTTAATAAAAGAATGAAAATAAAAACAAAGTATGGTGTGTTTATATTTATATGAAACTAGCACGACTCACGAGTCAGTTTAGTGAGTAGAGTAGATGGCAGGGTGGACGTGCTTTAGCCTGTAGGTACCTTCGGATATACCATGTACAGCTATACCAAACGTAGTTCTTCCATGCAACGTGGCGTGATGATTGTGAATTACGGAAGAAAAGACAGATGTGACATCAGAAAACATCACTAGAAATGAGGAAACTAAAGCTTTAGCTCTTCACAAACCCCTCTTACTTCGCAATTCCCATTTCATATCCACCCTTTCCATGTCTGTTTATTGCCCCTGGCCAGTTTCTTGTCGTGGTTTTTCTAGTAGGCTGTACACAAAATGTGCAGTATATGTGTAGCGCACGGCTACGGCTCTGGCGATCAAGTTATTTATTTCAATAGCAAAGGTGGTAGCCACGCATATGGTGGCAACTGGAAAAGTATAAACTGCCGAGGGAAATGACCGTATCATTTTGGAATTATTATTATGAGGAGAAAGAAAATTCGGTTAACCAGACTTGCACAATTGAGTGGTTTCCGTTTGTGCATGCACTTGCGAAGGAAGTTGGCTTTTCTTCAATAATAAAACCGTACGATACGGAGCGGATAAAATACGATGCTAAAATAATATGCTTATTTACTTCTAAAGAAAATCGTTAGGGATTTGCGAACGAACTATACTTAGCATTGACACTATATCGATGCGAATTAGCAATTCGATGGTCAATGATGATAAGATAAACTTGAAATTGAAATTGACCTATAACGACCCGTCAATGAACCCCCAGCTGTCAACCAGTAAGATGAACATCAAATGCAAAACCAAGATGACACATTAAGCATGTCTAATCTACCATAATATGCTAACTAAAACCAGCGCACATACACACAAACACATACATGCTAGACTCTCCTCAACCCCGCTGATATGGTAAACTCATGAATATCATATTTCCTATATAGCGTTGTCTTTGAAACGCGCTTGAAATCCAGTTAAGGTATATTCCACCGAACTGGAAATACCTCTTTGCCACTCCAGTAGCAAAAGCAGCGCTGACAGAAAACTGTAAGGAGTTTTTCTGATTTTTTCAACTGAAACTCGTGGAAAATCATCTTTAGTGAATCACTCATTGAAAATACCGTCGCTTTAGAAATCGCGCTTACAAGAACGATGAAGATGAATTTATTAGCATATTTGAGAGACTCAGTATCGTTGTTTTAGGTCAATTTATGTTCGAATTGGTAGTGGACATAAAACTACTAAGCTGGTCGTGGTCGCGTCTGAAAATAAACATTATAATGCTCTCTCATTTCCAACGACACAAGGAAAAAGAAAATTGACTTTAAAGAAAACATACCATTTCCTCGTATTTCTTTGAAAAGTATGCCGTTGTTAACAGACTTAAACAAATAGGATTCATCCAATTGATTACCTGTCACAAACTTTTGGAACACAAGAAGCTAACTTTGAAGCGGAATTCAGACGGAGCCATTATACGGCGCAGCTCTTTTTAATCAGAATACTTCTTTTTTTCTGTTGGTACTACATTTTTGATGAATTCTTTCATCATGATGGCAAAAATATCATATTCATATTATCTTCTCAACGATCTCACAGCATCAATCCCATGCAGCACCCCATCAATCTGGACACAAGTGGTTTTTTATTCAGCTTTTCCTACCGTGGAGGAAAACTCACCACACGTCAATAAATCCTTATCGTTCCTTCTCGGTATGGACTGTTTGCTACATTCCTTATCTCTATCCGAGCCACTAGCTAGAGAATGAAAAGCACCCTATATCTTTTGCAGCCTCCTTTGCGACCCCTAACCTTACCGGACCAACAATAATGAACGTATCCGCCGTTTCACTTCTCACCAGATTGTTCTTCGCAGTGAATATCAAATAGCATTTCAGAATTAAATATAAATCTAGCCACTATAAAAATGTCCGTTTCACATAAAATTAGATTTAATCTCGTTTTTTTTTCGCTGGGATTCTCATCCATGAAAGTAATAAAATAAAAGTTACCTACTTTTGTGGAACATATTTCTAGAAACTAGAAAGTAAAGACGTTGTATGTCAACTATATTGAAAACCAAATTCCGTGTGTCCAACTTTTCGATTCACTGGCCGAATGACAGTATATCAGGAAAAAATAGAGATCAGAATGATTTGTCATTCGGAACGCATACCCAGTGAATAGAGAGTAAATCGTAAACATCCTTATTTCCGAAAGTTTTACTAAACAAAATGCATCTTACTTCGAGTGAATGCTAATTTTCCTTTGAGAAGAAGACACTTGTAAGTTGTACCATACATATTATAGTGGAGTAGGTAGTGCCCATATCTGACATGTGAAAGCATGCACAAGTTGTGTGCTGTTGGTCAAATGGTTGGCACAATGCCGTACACAGCCGGGTCAAACGCCATTGCTCGCTGACCTCTAGAGGAAATTCATGCACTGTATCTTATAAAATATTCAACATGAAAACAAAATGTAGGAAATGGAACTAAATAGCACTATACAGTGCACATGGCTTCGCGAAGTTTCTACACGTACAGATTAACGCGCCGAAGAATATACTTTCATCGTTTTATTGCACAATTTGCGTATTACACAAAAAATAATATGCAGCCAGTTTGGCGTATAAGGCTTTTTAGATCCAGAACTAATATATAAATAACCAGCTAAAGTAAATTTTATAAGCTAAATTGAATCTCCACACAGGTATGTTTTGATACAATTATTCATAAGTGTTTTTTTTAGTTTGGTTTCCGCACTTGATTCGCACCCCAACTCCCCTAATGGGAGAACGTTTCCTCCCCATGCGGCCGCCATTCATCCCACGAACCGAGGGGTGAGGAGAAGCGAAGGATCATGCCTGGAAATGAATACTTCACCTATTTGTGGAAGCGATTACGCTTGCAGAGCTTTGATCACTTTGCAGTTTTCATTCGATATCCAACAGAGTCATGTCCTGATGATTTCCCGTGTTTTCAGTCACCCGACGTAATGTTTCTGTAAATGTCGAAAGTGATTATTGGTACGGTGCATCAACATTGTAGCTACAATGTAATTGCAGATCGCGCGATAACAAAATGTATAAGGCATGCGTGTGTCGCCATTGAATCGTGACGTTGTCATAATAAGTTACTTTGCTGCTTGATTAAAAACAATAAACCCGAGTTAAAGAGCACTTCGCGCTTTTATTCTGAAGCAACTGAACCACTACTTGCCATTTTCTAGAGGTTTGATCAAGTTGTGTAAAAAAAAAGCTTCAAATACGTTTATACAACATACATTAGTTCCATTTCGAAAACAAAGCTTATTTTATATACCGCTAGCCCATGGAACGCATTACGATCCTACAAGGATGTTTATTACACGACATTATAAATATTTAAATTTATAACAGCGGGCAATTTTAGATTTTAAATGTATCAAAATTGTTACATTTTTTAAACCATTCCTAATTTGCATAGACTCTAGTAATGATGCGAAATTATCATGTGTTTACTCTTTTTTCGCCATGATCGTGATGAAATCAATTAAAATATCTCTTGATCCGTGACCGTATGAATATAATAATATCTGTATACGAACTACGACTGGCACACCTTGCCCTCATTGGGCACTACATAAGAAACCCGTTCTTAGGTTAGGTACCTACCTATACTGCACTAACTTGTCTTTCTGTGCTGTAGCCATGCTGTAGCTATGGCGTAGCTCTGGAACACAGCAGAAGGAGCGAGCATGCATTACAACCGACCAGGCAGATAGATACCTCCATCCATGTTGAGGTCTAGACTTCAATGTGTCGAGATGGATCCTTTCTCCTCTTGAACCCCGTCATTTGCCGGTATATATCGTACTATATCTGAATCTGGCTGTTGCATAGCAGAGGAAATTCGCGTAAGAAAAAAGAAAATCAATCTTACCAGAAAGCAATAAGTTCGTTCGGAAAAGCAGAGTGAAAGATACAGCCACCCTCTTCCCCCTTATTCGTCTATTTCGTTTTGTAGGTATTTTTTGTTCGTTTGAAAGGCAGCGTGTTTCGGAGAGGACTAGGAACACTGTCATGCGTCTCACTTAAAATCAGAGATAGACGAGGATTATGCGATGTTATTTGATCTCTTCGTTTGAAAACAATATCACTTTTTCCGCTCTGTTATCTGTGTAAACATTTCTCTGATGGTGAATTGATTGAAATAATACGAATGCCAGAGCATTTTTTTCCTTTCCTACTTTATTTTCTACGTAAGTATCGCCTTGATACAGCCAAGTTTGGCTATAGATCGGAAAAAGGGAGGAATATATACGAGAACACTTAAAACTTTACTAATCAACAATCAGCAGTCATTTACATTCATCCTAAATTGCTTATTGCCTATTCTATTCACGTAGATATATCAGGCTATTTTTCCTATAATTTTCGCACCCGAAATACAGCGGTGTTCGATTCGAGGGTGATGAAATTGATTAGCTGACATGATATGGATGATGTCATTCGCCAATATTTCACAAGCCAGGCGGTGTCTGTGTGCTCTTGTTTTTGCGCTGAAAATCAATCTTGTCCAAATGCATGCGGGATCGTCGCCAAAACTAACTCGACTCTCGAACGATCGAAAAGATGGTTCGCTTGCATTTATGTGACAGTTTCCGTCATCTGATTGATTGATTGATTGCTACATTGATTGAGCGATGTGTATTGCAGTCACCCTTTCGCGTTTAGTATTGTATGCAAACACTAACGCTGCAGTCCTTTCCAACACCATTTTCATAACATTAACCTATCAATTTTTATTATTTCCTCGTTAGTCAATAACTATTAAACATTAATCAATGAGAATCTTTCGTGTTTTTTGTTTTACGAACAGAGGCAACCAATTTGTAAATGAAATATAATATGAAACTGCACGCAAACGTGAAATAAAAGAACATGAACCACACTGTAGATATAGATCTCCCTAAAAACAAAGCACACTATTATTAAGTTTATATTTTTCTTTAGTTACATTGAGCCTGATGTAATCGGCGAAATCATAAACAGACGCACCGCAATTTTTTCTTTGCCCTCTCAGCTACTATCTGTAAATAATTTGTTACAATTTGTACCACAATAAATTAGCAAAGTTAGGATTCGTTTTTTTTTTTGCACAGTCGACTTTTATATTAAATAACTTTCACAAACTTTATCCCATCCAATTTGTACTGCATAAATATTTTTCCATAAATAAAGAATTAAGCAGATTTCATATTCAAGGCACAGAAAGGCAGGTTACAGAACAGGTGATCAATAGCAAATTCTATCGTGCATTTTCCTATCGTCGCTAGAATACCCTTGTCTTATCCTTGTGCCATGCTGGGCAAAAGTGCACGTATGGTGCATTTTTAACTCATAAAAAGAGTTTTCAATACCTAAAGTATAGTGTTTTAACCAATATGTTCCTTTCGAGCAGAGCCGGCCGAAGGTTACGTTTTGCCGTACAAGTCGCCCAAATAATTTGCATGCAATGCATCTGGCACAAAGCCATGATGCCTAGGCTCTTCACGCTAAGAGAGAAAGTATCAAACTCTTTAAGGTCATTTCATGATACGAAATTCAAAAATTGTTTTATTGCTCTAAAATTAAATCATCGCAGCCGTTTATTCTTTCAAAACTATAGCGCTTGAGTGCTGCAATTTTTTAGACGACAGTTTGCAACGTGAAATCATGCGATTGCGAATTCACTCCGATATTGTTCCACAATTCATTTGCGATAAATCTAAAACTGTACGCAACAACTAAAACAAATTAACATAAACGAAACTGTCTGGTTGAGAAGCATCTAATTTAATGTTGATATAACGTGAAAAGTAAAAAGCTTTTCCGAGACTATACATTAACTTTGAAAAAAAAAGGCTTTAATTAACCCTGAAGTCATAGAGTAATTGCATGAAAATGTTTCTAGTGTTATTCCATAGTTAATTTGCACACTGAGCTTTGCTCGAGCAAGTAGGCATTAGCCAGGAAAAGAAAGGAGGTCGATTATGGCAACGTCCTTGCCGCCCCTCCCCCGCACGCTTCAACCTGCTCCCTGCCCACCCCCCACCACCTCCCCTCGTCACCTGGTGGCGTCTCGACGTCTTGTGACAGTCTGATAAGTGCACTTTGAGACGCCGAGACGCTAAAAATCGCTACATCCACTTGGGGAAGATGAAAAGTTGGCTCGGCTCGGCTCTCGGGTGATGTTATGAAGCTAATGTGTCACACTCCAGCGCATGGACGAAATAATAAACGTAACCGTCACATGTGAACGTTGCTAATTTTTGAAATAGTGTCGTTTTGGATCCAAAGTAACGAGATCCAAAATGGATTTTTTAAGTCGTATTTGCAGTGTGTACGTTCCATTAGGATCGAGACGTCTTTTCGGTTTTTGGGTCACGACTCGTGAATTTAGCTCAATGCGATACTTTGAAAGCTTTTTTTGCACAATTTAAACAGAAAGTACAATTTTTTGGAAGGCTTATCTTTATAGTTGTCATCTACATCATTTTTAACGTCAGAATATGAGAATAAAAGTTATTGAGTGTGCTAGTGAAAATGAAAACGGTGTCTGACATTTGAAAATAACCTTTTGTTCCAATTTTGGAGCCCGCACCCACTGGTATGGTGTTTATCAGCTCAGTTATGTGTGCGACCTCGCAATTCTCTATGTGTCACTCTAATGATTCACTCAACGTGCCAAATTAGAACATCTAAATGCAGTCCGAGAAATTTATTCAAAACCATGAAATGATTGCAGTATATATACTTCCAAGTGCTTACCTATTCCATGCCTACATATCTCAAAGGCTCGTATCGTTTAGTTGAAAATCTCTCTTGTGAACTAGCTTGGGATTTTAGCTTCGTTGAGCTCACATTTCCGTATTATAGCCGTTCTTTTCGTTTGACCTGAATCCAGGCTGAAAAACATGAAATTTGGTGTTTATTCATAGCCGACTCTTCTTTGTTATTTCGTGCAAAACCAAAAAGTAGTTGTTAGCACTTGAGTTGACAAAGAATATGCATTTCCACGTCGCTTTTGAACGTGTCACTAAATCGACGTAATTCGCGCGAGATAGGACCACGAAATTGCTTCCTATTTCAGCTGCCAACATATCTTTCCAAACTGGCTACACCCATAATATCTTATTTTAGCCATATCGAGTGGCTGAGCCTCGCCTTGTCGACTATAGTTACATTACATTACATTACATTACATTACATTACATTACATTACATTACATTACATTACATTACATTACATGTCAAATGTTTCCAAT
>QKMV01000142.1:0-14330 GCA_003287335.1 Lednia tumana
ATATATATAGTCTGGTGCAATTTGTAGTGTGGTTAAAATTTCAGATTGATTTCACATTCCATTTGGACTGAGATTGGTCACACACATCAAAAACAAAAATTGAAGGCCATTTCGCTTCGCTTGAAAATCACAGCGTGGAGAGTTTTAATGTATTATCAAGGTATTTCGGTTCAAATAGTAGAATAAAGGTATGAAACAAATTTAGAATGCATTTCACAGAATGTGTGTGTGTGCGCTCACTCATTTAAAAACGAGTGGGATTGTATTGCAGCTCCAAAGAAAAAAGCACACCAGAGTTTACTGTAGACACACTCTGCATGACGTTGTTTCCTCAAAACTCATCTCCATCAACGTATGTGATTCGCAAAGATCACACGACGTTGCTTTGCTGGCCTAAGGGTGCTGTGCTGGCAACCAGACATGCAAATGTGAACGCTACACCGCATATA
This sequence comes from Lednia tumana, assembly GCA_003287335.1. Taxonomy (NCBI): domain Eukaryota; kingdom Metazoa; phylum Arthropoda; class Insecta; order Plecoptera; family Nemouridae; genus Lednia; species Lednia tumana. The sequence continues at coordinate 450 of QKMV01000142.1, forward strand.
TACTTGAAATTCATCATCATGCATGTGCTAATTACATTACCATTCGTTTAATGTTTGTGTCATCTAGCTCGAGGCTATCAAAAAGCTCGTACGTTTTGGGGTGAGTAATAGGGAAGAAATAATGGGTGAGTTATACAAGCTTACATTCAGAGTTGCCTTCACTCTACGGGAACAAGGGATGCTATTTTGTTGCACAGCGGAATAATCTGATCGTGTATACAAGATATCGGGCCAAGACTTCAAACACTTCGAGCCGAGGCCGCAAGAGTCCCTTGTCCAGTCACCATATGATATTGTGACATTTGGAATTGACCAATTTCCAACCTGTTTAACCACAATAAAGATCTTAAGAGGTTATGAAATGATTTGTTTAAGAAATAAAACAATTCTCATCCCCAGACAAGACAATCCGTCGGCTTTTTTCGTAAAAGAATACGAAGCTGTACATTCCTGCTCGCTTGATTGCCTGGATACGGAGACAAGACGAACGATATTAGGACTTTGGAGGGCGGTACGTAAGGATGAAAGATCCATAGTAAATAATCATTCCAGTCTTTTTTATAAACTTCTCTAATTGTAAACAGAAAAGAGATAGAGGGAGGAGAGGTAAGATTAACAATCACAAGAAGGCCGGAAAGGAAAGGAAAGGAAAGAAGATGAAAAGAAATAAAACCAACTGTAATACATTTTGTTAGGGACGTAAGTCGGAGAATAGAGCATGAGACACCGGGTTCATTATTACTTGCTCCGGTATAGGACAACGGCGTCTTATCAGATGACCCTCATTGAACGGCGTCTATCGCCTCCCTTTCCGTGTCGCGTCGGATGGAGCGAAATAACGACGCCCGTCGCTTGGCGTCGTTTGGCGTCGCGCTGTTGTAACGGTGTTACCCATTGCGCGAGGGTGTGTCGACGCTTTGTTGCGTCGTGTCACTTGGCGGTGCAATCACCCGCCTGTATCGCACACTGACAATTCTATCGAAGGAAATGCTGTCAAATCGTATAAATCAGCGTATTGTAGGAGTGGGCGACTGGAACTTGTTTCTCGGCGAGGGTGGACGCGGGGGTTGGTTAAAGTTATTTGTACATTTTGGTCGAAATGTATGTCTCGTCAAAGGGAACGAAATGCTTTTTATATGGATTGATAGAATGATTCTACCGAAATATGCCTGGAATTCAAATCGATTGAGAGCAGATTAAAACTATCACAAAGCCCTTATTGCGGAGGATGCACAATTTCCATAGCTTGCAGTTACAGCAGTTCTTTTCATTACGTAAAGTTTTCGAAGCTGGCTAGGCAAGCTGAAAAGATATGAACTCGTGTAAAAGTATCACATTATTTCTATTTCTATTTTGAAAATGTTGCCCAAGTTTTCACAAATATGCTCGAAACTATTTTATCATTCGTATTTACATGTGGAAGCGGTTAATACCATATCTTGTTAAAAATATTTAAAGTCCAGTCCATCTTCATTTTATTTTTAGCCAGTTTCTTTTTTTAACTTTCTTGGCAGTTTCGAAACTATCTAAATAATAGTTGCATAAATGATAGCATACCATATCTACATGTTTTCGTATCACCATTCCATCCGATGCTCTGACTTTAACACACTCCAGATGTTCTTTCCAAATCAAACCCGGGCGTTTGCATACAAGGACCCTTTCGAGTGCGCGCACATATTTTTGATTCGTTGACCAGTTTTCCGCCCAAAGATGATTCTGAAAACGTGTTTAGCATAAAACCAAACTTCACAGTGACTCTTCATGTCACCGAGGCAAATATATTGTCAATTAAATTTAATTGCGTTGATAGAAACAAGTAAAAGTTGGCCTACGTTCGAAATCAATTCTTTATCATTTCAGGTACAATTAATTAAGTCGTCTTTTTGAGACTTCCAATCTCTTATAATGTTCGCACTTTTATAACTCTTGGAATGACCATTCATCAAGGTGCTAGCTTCTTTAGCAAGAATCAAATACCTACGTACATTTTCCTTCATGTAAGCCACGGGCTGATCATATTTGCTGATCGCTATCATTTAATTGCGTATCCCTTATAACTTCATCTGGTAACAAGTTTCACTTGTGGGTTTTTGCGGTGGTCGCGATATCTTAATTACTAAACCCACTAATCGCGACGTCCGATCACAAGATAGCCGTAAATCTGAGTAGCTGATCGGTCAATTACTGATAGCCTTATGTTTGCGAAACTATCAGAAGTCCGACTGGCCCAGCATGCAAGCGTCGTTCGCCGTTTGGCGAGATGGTATTCGAGCGGAGGCAAAAATACACGTTGCTAGATATGTTTACGGGTATTTTATTAGAGATACTTGGAGCCCACGACGTGACCTGGCTTAAAATTAGCGGTAGATATGCACTTTTTTAACGGAATTGTTGGCTCGTGGTTTGAGCGAATAGGTTTACGTCACGTTTTTAACGCATTTCTTTAAAGGAATTTCTATGTGACTGAAAAAGTGGTAAAACTTATGAAAGCATATTAATGGGGAGGCATCACATTATTCGAAGCAGAGGCAACTGATTTTTGCTTCAGAATTGTCCTCTCGGGTTGCAAGGAAATTTTCAAAAAATCCTCTGTCTATTACTTGTATGTAACTTTAATTAAATTCTTTAAAAAAATAAAGTAACATCAATTTGAAAAATGGCTTCGTCGTAAATGCATAGAGCCTCATAGTATCGAGCATAAGAAATATGAAGAGCATATTCTCATATTCAAGCGTATCTTTTGAGCTAAAAGCATTATTGCAATGCAATTTTATCGTCGGGAAATGCTCCTCTATATATCACATCAAAGCTGAAACGCTCAAAGAAAAAGGGGGTTAAAATAAATGATTTGTCTGAAAATTTTCGCAATTTGATTTTATAACTCCTCGTCGTCTTTCTTTCCGGCCAAGCTGTTTTCCAGCGATAAGACTTGACTGGATTAAAGCTATAAAACGAATCAAGTGATTAGAGAGCGAGCAATTGAATGAACAGAAAAGGGGAAGTTTGTAGAACGATTGATAAACCCCGATCTAGTGGTGAACCGTCCATTGATGCGGCAAATAAAACGGGCCCCATGCAACGTTTACTCTTTTAGGCCTCTTTTAGTTCTCCTGGCCGAGTTAAAGCTAACTCTGGGATTATAATGGGCTATATAAGTTTTGAGGACCATGGTTATATGGGTAACAGTGGTTGTACCGGGTATCAACTAATCTCGTGAGATGAATATCAAACCAGCGCCGAGATGTTAGTATAAGGAAAATACTTTTTCTTCTTTGAGATATTTTGTGGTGGTTATAAAATATTTAAAGACACTCAGACAGTGAGAAACACTATCATTTGCATTGTTGTTTTATCGTCGTCTTTACCAATACGTGTCTATTACATACATAACTCCATACATATAACTTCATATTTTAACGACAGAAATGTTCAGGAACTTTCCATTCACGAGCGGAGTTACTCCAGTACTTCATAATATCGTTGCTTTCAGTGGCCCTTACTAGAAATTCTTCAGCGGTTGTGACATCACATTCGCAAATATTGTCAAGCCGCCACTGATTCAAATCCTATCCAACTTCAATTCGATCTTCCAATCGATTCACGACGTCGACGCCAACACTGTTGAGCTGAACGGACGAACCCCTTCCTTCCCTGGCGTTTTCAGTGTTGCAACCTCAAGTGTTCATTTCCCTCTCAGCTCTGGTTCGACTCTAAGCGGACTCAATTAGCCGCGGGAAAACTCTAACGGCCATTATGACACTTTGCTCTGCTCGCAACGACTCCCCAACGCATCACACCACCGCGTGCATTGGCGTCATTCTCGTGTTGTCTTACAGTCAGTTATAGTCACCATTGATAGAAAACCAAATTGCATTGTTTGTTTATTGAGCCGAATGCACGTACCGATAACCAGCACAAAAGGCCCATTCACAACCAACTTAGCTGCATGTAAGCATAAACGTAAACTTAACAGTCAACGCAATTTCACACGCCTATGATTCAATTTTCGCCGTTCACGTTTTATCTTTAAACCTTTGCAATGCCGAAGAAGCCAAATTTAAATGTTAAAATTCTGAGAGAGGGCATAACATTAAAAATCAAATCATTGAGCATATTTAAGAATGTAGTCGTTTTACCGTGTATTCCAATAAATAGCTTGACATAATCATAAAAGGGCACGCATGACATCTATGTGCTGAAAATAAGAAATAAAATGACGAAAATATAGATTTCGCGTTATTTGAAAATGCTTACATTAAAGGTTCTTTGAATGGGATATTGATTGCACAGGAAGATTTCAAGTCATGCATGACTCTATTCTATGGGCGGCTGAAAGGACGAACGCTCACGGATCCGGATACCCATCAAATCAAACCCACGGTAAAAATATTAAATAATTATTTAACGGCCGATTTGTTGTGTTGTCGGCATTGTTATCGCTGGCACTGGCGGCACTGGAATTTAACTAATGAATTGCTGCTCGAAAGTTGACAGTTTTGACAGTTTTGACAGTCTGCGTGAGCACACTACATGGTATTCCAATCTCTTACGTGTACAATTGTTTCGAAAGCCGCGAAACGTCGTGGCTAAATTATAAAGAGAAGCAAGTAGTGTAAGTACCTTTATTTCATGGAGAAGTGCAAAGTTAGTTTCATCTTACAACTAACAAGCGACAGCGTAACGTTTAATCAATCAAATTTTAAATTGTCTATCAGAGAAGCAGACGAAATGTGAAGTTGCAACTATTACCATATCATTATTTCCCAGACGAAATATTACGAACAAACTGCTAATGCTTTTAATCAAACTGTTTTTTCCTCCATCAAATGCAAGTTATACGCAAGTTATATTACAGAGATGAATGGTAACCATTACGGTTATAGGAAACCTATAATAGATTGTAAACCATAAACAGTGGAAAAGGATAATAAAGTTTTCACGCCCTTCCATTAGCAACTCTTCGATGAATAATGACTCGTAGATAAACAAATTTCCACCCTTTGTCACTCTCGGAGTGATGTCAAGTGATTGTTTCCAATCATCGATCGAAAATAATCGGATGAATGATGATCAATTTGTTGACAGAGACATGTTAACAAAAATTACAATTCACATTAAGTGAGCAGAGCACTGAACAGTTGTTCAAATAATATTACTGTTCATGATGCAACTGCAATATAATTCGCTCAATCACCAAAGATTAAAGAAGTATCAAGATCAACAGGAACAAATTGTCTCTAAGAGCGATTTCAATAAAGAACGTCCTCTGCCGGTGACTAACGAATAGTCTTTGCTGCACTAGAAATATTGTGATGCAATGATGGTATACGGGTTGCCTTTTTCTTCCCTCCACAGTAATTAACGATCGGTTTCGTTACAATTAACATCAATAAGTGCAACGTTTCCGTGTTACGTGAATTAAAACACACTTTTTCCCGCTCAACAACAAAATAATTTACTTAATTAAACATTCCAGATGGCACCCCATGTGCATTCCAACGTGGAATGGTTTCTTCGTCGTTTCTTGAAACCAATTATTCGAATAAAATTTTATGCCATCAAGAAACACGAATGTTTCAACTTTCAATGTCATTTTAATCGTAATATACAAGATGATCCTGCACGATAATTGAGGATATCTACGAACATTGTCTCATTTGTCCGAAAGCACGGAAAGGCCATACATTCAAGCGAGGGAACAAAACAATTATTCGTGCGCAATTGTGAAGACCAAGACGCATACGAAGAACGAAGATGATCACAAACGACAAATGGGAGGACCATGTGACTAGGATTCAATATCTAAATCATATTTCACGATTTTAGAAGCAGCAGTCAACGGTGTTCATTTCAGTTCCAAAGCTGTACATTGAGTTACGTCGTCCACGAGCAGAGGCGATGGACCAGAACTAAGCTCGTGAATTCGATTTATGAAGACGTCGGCTGTAAGAAATGACGCGTGCTTTTGATATGCGAAATAGATCATCCCACATCCATATTGTAGTAAAAGCCCGTGGCTTTGGCTGGCCGCGCGATTGTCCCTATAGTACACAGTTCGTCGTGGATGCGATAGGATTGGGAGAGAAGCCAAGTGAAAACTTCGGTGCGGGGCGTCGAGCGTCGGCGTCGTGGCCGTGGGACGTGGAATCGACGTCGACACCCATTTAATTACGATGGCATCCGCGTTTTATACGTGGAGTAAAACTTGGCAACTTCAAATTGTACAATGTGGCTGATGACAACAATATAACATGGAGCTGGCTATTTATTTTCGGACACCCTTCGACGTGTCCGACATGGTTTTATTTATGACATGTTTACGTTAATGATTAGATTTGTAGGACGTAAATGAACCTCATCACACGTTTTCCATGCAGTTACTTTATTAACGCACGTGAATTTAGCTTAGCGAAAACGAGATTAAACTCTTTTGAGTGTGAAACGTGGTTGCTTAGCAATAATTTGAATCCTTTGACGCGATCTTTCGGGCAGATTATCAACCTTGTGTTAGCATTTTAACATATCGTTAGAAAGATTCACCCTGTTGTTAAAAATGAAGGTATTGCGATAGCGACAGTCATTCAGATACAACTCTCAGCTTTACCCATAACGAGATAGAAATCATGCCAACTGTTTGGTTGCACTTCTATTTTGTTGTTGAAGAGAGGAACTCTAGACTCAATGTGTCACTGAATTATTTCAATTATTTCCTTTAAAGAAGCATCTAATGCCTCGAGAGACAGACGAGAATGCTGATTGGTTGATTGCAATAAAACAGCCAAGATTGTTTGCGAAGATCACTATTTGCTTTTCCCGACTTGTTGTATTCGGAGTGTTTGAGCAGAATTTGATTTTCATACGATAGATATGGAGTAAGGAGTAAAGAGTCGGAACATAAATTTGAAATCGAGGCTCCCAACATTCCGTTATCTCGTTCACTCTCTTCACTGTCTTTACTTGTCCTCTTAGAGGACAGCCATTTTCTTGACAAGGCATTGAAAATTTTAAGTTGCAGCTCTGGCGAAAGTGAACGCATTTTTTCTGTTCTAAATTCTTATTAATATGAATGTGATATTAAGCTATTTTAGTTACGATGAACATATTATTTCATCTAGCTAAATTAGCTATTTGAACAAGTTCATTGAACACGTTTTTCAACACTTAAACAAGCAACCCGTCGTGCCTTTAATAATCGTCTTATCCTTCTTTAAAAAAACAAAGGGATAAACAAGTTACACAACATAACAAGGTAACAACTTCTCGAACGGAGAAGTAAATATTATCATTTATGATTCCCAATAGTAGTGAGACTCCAAACATAATGCCTACACAAGATCTAATGTTGTCGCTTGCTTCGTAAGCGAAAGTATTTAATTATAATAATCTTTGTATGATCACACCTGCATGACTATTTTCCGTTTGTTCTTGGGTAGGTATAAAAAAATATGAATTATGGTAGGCAGGGTGTAATCGTGTCAATGGAGTCTGCAGAGCGATGATGAAAGTGTGTGCTTGAATCGTGTGCTCTGAAGACTTTTAAAACGCGTAAAAACAGAATTAATTGACAGACACAAACTGGTGTTGCTTTTTCGCAAAATATCAGTGAAATATTAAAAATAACTGCCCCGAGAGACCGCATCACTGCGCAGTTTTAACATAGAATCAGGCGTAACATGGGCGAAAGGGGCCCCATGATGTGAGCTGCGCTATCGCCATATCAGATTCTAGTAATTACTAGCCATTTACTTAAACTCTTGTCTAATGAGTATTCCTCTGCAGGCTGCCTGAAGACGTTAAGCTGAAATTTAAGGCACGAAGATTAATATCGGGTGAAATCTCCAGGTATCGAGTTACATCTTCAAATAAGTTATTACTTTAATAGCGCGATAGTATAAAGCCAGCTCTCATAGTCTTGAATTATAATGAAGAGTTTCCTTATTTGTAATGATCAAACATTTATCAAATAACTCTAAAGACAAGGTGGTTAACGGCAAACAGAGAAAGGTATGGAAGGGAATCTGAGCTTTTGTTCGCATACTTGCACGTGATGCTAAAAGCTTAGCAGCTTCACCACACGAGCTGTGGTATAAAATTCGCCGTTTCTTCGCGTAGCTCGGCCGTTTCACGATGTGAGGTGCCTACAACCTCTATCCCAATCTATCTCACATGTCATTAATTTTAATGTCTTAATTAATCGTATCGGATTGATTAGATTATGATTAGATTCGCCTTATTTGCATTATCGGTGCACTGAAGCCAATCCGGTCGTATCTAATGTCGGCGACTATGTTCGGCTATGAAGCAGCGTGGATACACACCTAAAAGGAGAGTCTCGGTCTGGGAAAAATTAGTAAGATAAGGGGCGTCAGCTGTGGGTGGGCAGCTGCTCACCTAGAAATTATTAAAGAGGTACCTCGTCTTATTTTTTCTCAAAAACTGTAGAATAAAAAATCAGCATCGGGGTGTCGTGCGTCCTCTACTACACTGCGAAAAAGTAGGACTGGAGAATGTGAATGAATCGCGTTGGGTTCGGGAGAAATTGTGTGAGGTGTAGACTGTGAAACATTATTTGTGAAAAATTTTAAAATATGAAATTTTTTTATTGAAGAATGGAAATATTCCGCTCCTCTGGCGTCATGAAACAGATAAGGAATCAAAGAGTGTGGATAGTTTGGGATTGTGACCATTGATCGCAAAATAGTTCTGACAATTCATCCTAGCCATGATTCATGCTGTCTGAACGTTTTGGATTCGAAAGCATGCTGCGCCTATCTGTAATCGTAATTTTCCAGCATTATCTCCATCTTTTTCGCTGATTGTTTACGGCGGAGGGGGTGGGCGCCATGTTTTTTATTTATGTCTGATATTTTCTTACTCGCCCAGGCAAACCTGGTCTTTGGCCCAGGTCTTTACCTGACGCCCCGAAGATAAGGGTGATTCGTTTTGAACCTTACAATTTACACGATTGCAAAGGTCACAGCCCACGTGGCCGAAACACGGCGAAGATGGGACGGAGAGAGGTACACATTTGCTCTGATGACTTGCGATAGGCGGGGCATGAGTTCGAGTCTCACACTTAGAGTCAGCTTGGATTGTCTTGGATAACTGATTTGCAGTAGTATTCGATCACTCGTCTCCAATCTCAAAGTATATGCAATCTTTGATTGCGTACCTGATTCTTTTCGTCAGAGGGCGGAACATCTCTAGTGTCAAATGAGATGGCACTGGGGCACTTGGCGGAGACGGCCGACGAAGACCGAACGTTGATGGGCCCCGAAGCAAGGACTCTGTGACGTGATCGGGACTCGGAACTCGGGAGACTCTCTGTTCAGTTGTTTGCCGAACGTCGTACGGCGTGGTCAACCGAACGAGGGCGCGCGCTTTTTAAAACGCCACAGCGAAATCGAGAAAACACGTTTTGCTCGCAGATATTCATAACTCATTATTTAAAATTAACTGTCAACCATAACAGTCCAGGGCCGGTGATTTTCTTCTGACAAAACGGAGCCGATATATTTTTTACGTCGAAAGTGTTGCGAGAAAAATCGCCAAAGTGGCTCGTAAATAAAAAAAGGCCATTATGTGATGCTAATGAAAGCAATGTGAATAGTTAATTAATCGCTGAAAAGTTGAGTCGTCTTGCCGACGAAGCCGTCCTGAATAGCCTAAAAGAGAAAATAAAATTAGTTTCATGTGGAGAGGTGAATGCTGAGGATCTCGGTGTCTGCGTTTTGCGGTTTGTTACGACGTGTGAAGTTGTGAATGAAATATTTATAACGCTTCAGAGTTCAAGAATTTTAATTCCCCGGTTTTAATCGTATTACTCGTAGTAAATCATATCAAGGGCTCGTGTAGGAGAAACTAACATACTTTTTTCTCAATTGGCATTAAAATACCACAACTCATCTGGATATTTATCACGAGTGTTAATTTTCGTCAGAATTGATCTAAAGTGAAATATTATGAGCTTTTGAAAGAAATAGAATCCATCCGATCGAAACAGAAAACACGTCTTAGAAATTTCGTCCACGATGACTGTGAATAGGTTCTCGAGGGTGTACTATTCATACTTGCAGGAAACGTAAAATAATTACGGTGTTGTGATAAAAATACATTAACTAAATCCGTCAGGTCAAGACTGAGTGATACGTTGTAACAAAAAATGGAGTTCGAGGAGGTTGCAGTCACCTACGAGCCAAATGATCGTAAAGGTCCACCCGAAAAGTTCAAAACGCCGGGAAAGAGAAACCGAAAACACAGTGTCTCGACCACCAACAACAACAACACCTGGGCCGGACTATTCATGTGCACCCTGTGCGTCGTAAGCCTCGCCGCCAGTGGTTACCTATCGTATCGGGACATTGTTCTGGAGGGTCGTCTCGGCGCCCTTGAGGCAGAGCTGATGGCGATGAGGACGACGTCCTTTGGAAGCGACGTCTTCGTTGAACGTCTTCGGCGTGAAGTTGACACCCGCTTTCAACAACGAGTGAGCCGAGAACGACGTCTCCTCGTCAACGAAGCGGCGTCTATACCACAACCGCACGCTCGAATGACGCGCGACGTCGGAGAATGCGACTGTCCTGCAGGTAGGAATTTAGGATGCCAACGCTGAGATGCGTTGTAGTCACTAGTCATGTATCGAGTGCGATCTTGTTTCACAACTAATAGACGAAGACACCCTAGACGTCTATTGTAAACAATAAACAGCGTGTCCATGGTGACGTAGCATCTTTACCATCCGTATAACAAAATGCACGATCGAAAATAATATGATGAGTGCCATTCTATTTCATTAGTCTATTATACGGCTATAGATATAGCGTCTAATGACTAAGTAGCTACTGGACAAGCTTTTGCAGTCGTAGTAACTAATTTTAAAACGAGGATTTGGGTCGATCATGCAAGTTACAGGTTCCTTATAGCAGATAATGACTTGAACTGAGCAAGATACTTGCCTAGAGAGTAGTAGATCCCTGAAGATAAGGGGTGATAATTATTCATCAAACTTCACCATGAGGGCTCTAACCATGCGATACCACCCTTCCTTGCAAAGTTTTCTTAAAGCTCGGCCCGCAAATCGGCTGTGTGCATAATTTATTACTTTCATTTTAAGCTCACGAGAAGACGCTAGATCTCATAATGCTTTGTATAGCCAATAATGAGTGACTTGAGTGGGAGACAATCGATTCTTGATCGCCTCCTAAGTGGAATGTGTATATATAGGAAATAATTAGGGCCATTCCTTATTTTTTATGCAAATAGGATCACATAATTCACTTGACGGATCACCATTCATCTCATAATTTCATTTAGCTTGTTTAAATAGACGGCCTACGCAAAACGCATTACTGAATAATATATCGTACTGATGGGACCGAACTAAACACGTATTTTCGAGGCTGGAATCCGGCCGAATCAACTAATTATCGGCGTTTAATGCGACGACTAGATGAGCGTGGGCAGGTGGCAACGCCTATGTGTGTTGAAGGAAACTGCCGACGACGAATTATTCTTTATTCCCTTTCGTTGTCAGCACGTATGAAATTGAACCGAATTCAACCTGTCTTGCACACCATTTGCTGCACGCCGAAAAAACAGCACGTGATTTACTATTATAGAGCACTTGTAATTTCCTCGTGAAACAAAGCTGGATATTGATGTCTGGCTGCGAAATGATTATTTTGATTCCGATACCAGCTGGATGGCAAAACTACTGCAATATCAGTCGTTCTCTGATAACCAGACAGTATCAAAATGATTCTATTCCTATTCCAGTTGAGAGAATGGCGTCGATGTGGACAGGTTATTATGGGTTGTAAATGGTGCGTTTGTCTATAGGTTAGCGGGGTGAAACCTGTGAATCATACTCGAGCACGCGACATGCAGATTACAAGATAGGGAACAGTGATTATGGTACGATGAAGTCACTCCGGTGGTACTACGTTTGGGGGTACTTCTGATGCCTGGCTGTCTGCACAGCCGTTTTCGTAGCAGCCACCTTGTCTGCGCTGCGCGCGAATCAATGCAAAGCGCAGACAAGGTGCGCAGCGCACCCATGTCACCCACCATTCGATTATTGACAGTTTGATGAGCAAAGTTACAATTATTGATTATTTAATCATGATTATAACCAAATTTACAATCATCTGACTAAGAGCAAACGAATAGTGCGCGTTTCTGTTGCCTGGAAACCCGCCTTGGCACGAGGATCAAACAAAATAAAATCTTATACTCGCTGTTCTTTACATTAACATCTAGTTGTAAAGTAAAATAGAGACCCACGTCGCATTATATACGAACGCATTGTGTACAAATATGTTTAGTGGTTCAATTGTGTTTTGTTATTTTTGTGTTTTCTCCTTACAGCGAGCTAAGGTATCTCGTTCTTTTTTCTATCCTGCCTTTCTTCAACCATTTGTTTATTCTCGCGACCATCGCTAGCTAGGATGGTGAACAAACAGTAGTGGACTGGCTGAAAATCTCATAGATACTTATGAAAACCACGAATAGGAAAAGCGTTTCTCATCGTTATATGTACGTGATTTACGAGATTTTGTTGGTAAGGATTGGGCTTGCGTTGTGCTTATATTCATACGTTTTTGTAAGCTGCAAGTCAACCGAGAAAAAATACTAAAGCGTGATTTGGGACTTACTATCATGTTGAGCCGAGCTGCGTGATCGAGATATGAATTCCTGCATGCCTAAACAATTCTTTTTTCTTTCTCTTTTCATACTCTATAAGATTATGGAAAAGCAAAATGCCCAAATTTGTTCGGCAAACATTTTGGGGTTACGTGCGCTCATTGGAATAAATTGCAATTCAGCTTCAACATTCACCCCATCCATAACGAATAATGGGGTGAGTTCATCTTCTTTTCAAGCAATGCATCCCAAAAGGAAGAAATCCAAATGGTCTCTCGCTCGGCTTCGATCCTTGCGACGAACAGCTGTTGTTAATCTAAGTCTCCAGATTTGGGCCCGGATTGTTTTCTTCGAAAGCAGTTTCAATCAATTTAGGGGTTTTCCTCAAGCGTCAGCATCCAGACAACTATGAGATAGTAACAAATTATATTATTTAAAAACAGGGAATCCGCTGTGGCCTGGATTTCGCGCAAAGCTTTCAGAATCCCTCATGTGCGGTTGAAATGTTTACGGAAGTTCAGCTTGCACTTTATGCACTCAATCAACCGGATTGGTAAGCCTGAGCTATTCAGACTGTCACGTTATTCCATGGTTATCTGCATATTCTCGAAACTAATCAAACTAACTCTCCACTGTCTGTGCACTAGAAGTGGATGGGGCGGCCTATATCTGGGAAAAGCGATTCTATTTGCATAACTGATTATCTTGTTTATTTTATCGATCCTTCCAGCAATTCTGCATTCCAATCTATGCTGCACTTGCATTGCGATCGAGCACTGCTTTAATTGCTTTCGACTTCTCACTTCTAATCACCAAGACGTCAATAGCAACTATAGAAATTTTCGATTATTTATCGAGAGTTAGAAAAACGTTATGGTTAGACTTCTCTGTGCATAACTATCACATGGTATGATACTTGACCCGTCAATAACAATATTTGCATTTTTATGTAGTTACGTTTTCGTTTCCGTGTGGCTTTAAGCATCGCTCCAGACACACTTTGTGTGTAGGTATGGAAACCTGATCCTCTAGCTAGCCGAACTAGGGACAAAGTTTGCCAAAGAAGCCGTCTACGGCACACATTTCTCATATTCACCTCACGTCAGTAAAGCGTTTTTTAATAGGTTTCAAGCGCCGCATTTCTAGTAGACCATCTCGAGGAACATTATAATACAAACACACATACAAAACGAGGGCCATACTAATTTGAATTCCAGCCGTGTCCGATCCATCTCG
>QKMV01000143.1:0-30182 GCA_003287335.1 Lednia tumana
TTAATAAAAAAATACTCCGATGTTCCATTTCAACCTTGAAGTCTATCAGACTTACTGTTTGGGCTGTTGAGAGCCTACACAAATAGGCATCAAATAGAACTGCCATTTATTGAAACCGGCTCTGAAACTGTGCTCCGGTTGTTTTTCCGGCAGGTGGTGTTGCTACGCAACATGGTGGGTCCGGGCGAGGTGGACGGCGACCTCGAGCCCGAGGTCAAGGACGAGTGTAACACCAAATACGGCGACGTTGTCCGCGTGGCCATTCACGAGCTAGCCGGCGTTCACCACGAGGAGGCCGTGAGAATCTTCGTCGAGTTCAAGCGCATCGAGTCGGCCATCAAAGCTGTCGTCGACCTCAACGGGCGGTTCTTCGGCGGGCGGCAAGTCAAGGCCGGGTTCTACAGCTGGGAGAAGTTTAACGTCGATGATGTACTCGACTGATTCGGAAGCAAGGACTAATTTGTGACTCAGTTTGTGCGTGCGTGTGTGTGTGCAGGGGACTTGATTGTGAAACGGCGAGCGATACTTCGAGCGGAGATCCGGCCGAGAGAGCAAACATTCCAAGCGGACGGAGGTGTTAGGAGTCTTACCTCGCGAGTTTTTGACAGGAGCGACGTTTGAGGTGGGCCGGTGCGATTATTACCACAAATACTATCTCGATCCTTGTTTTTTAGCAGATTCTTTTTAATGGGCAACTAATTATTAATCAACACTTTATAAAAGTTAACCGCCAACCACGAAAATCAAATCGAATCCAAACAGAAAAAAACGCGTAGCCGTCGTAATATATTGTAAAAATCTAAATTAAATCCACATTTATACAGATTTTATGATTAAAATTGTGGGACTTAAGTACAAAGCTAGAAAAATTGTTATGGTCTCCTCTCCTTCGTATAAAGTACTTTATCCCGATTATTGTTAGGAAGTCTTAGAAATTAGAATTGATACACGTTGTCTTTAAGTACCAGCTGCGCATCCCAGGAGAGGTGAAAGTACCGCAGTTAGTTGGACGCACTCGAAGCCGTTCGAGCGTTTCGCTTGAGATCCTCTTCTCGTATCAGCTGGAAGGCTTCACGTCGCTCGAGTTGCACTCGACGGGCCGAATGGACCGAGACTCGAACATTCTGCATATCTCCTTCAAGAGATTCTTCAAGATCCCAGGCTGCCTGTCTTGACTCTGAAACAAACATTTGGAGTAGAGATGACTAGAAACCTGCCTTACAGTAAAATTAAACTGAGTTTACCACACCAGAATTTTAAGGTGCCACCGTGACACAAAAAATACCACAAATAGTTCCTGTTAAATTATGCCTCATAAGCATTAAAATCAAAGTTTAAGAAAAAAAATCATTCTTATATCAATAGGTATTGGCCACCATTACAATTCGACTAATTACTTCAATCGACAGAAAATAATCTATTAAGTTTAAGACATTTAATTTTTTTTAAGTTGGCAGCTATTTTTCGATGCAAAAACATAACCATACGGCCATAGCTCCACAATCAGCTAGATAACGTGTAGTTTAGAACGTGTAGATTAGTTTGATGAGTGCATCGAAAATTCGTAAAAAGGTGTTTCCCTGTAGGATTGTAAATAGCACCGAAATCAACTGGCTAGATTTTGTGTCATACGATTGGCAACATTTTCAGAATAAAATTGGCTCTGGTAAGGATAGGCTAATAGTACTGTACAGTGCTTGCATTACATTACATAATTAATTTTTTACAACTTAGACTTAATAGTCTGCAGTTTGCAATACGTACATTTTGAAGATAAAACACTGAACACATGGTACTTAAATACATGGATGATGGTTTAGAATCTAGGCAGTATTCAGTGACAGGAGCTGAAGTGTTCTTGGCTCTGCTGGTTTTTTCTATGAAGGAGTAGCAGCCTAGTCCCAATTTGTTAAAATTAGTGAAATGATCAACGGTAAATCCACGGTGTATGTGTAGCTTACACAACGTTTTGCCAGGATTTTATCTGGCATCTTCCGGCTTCATGCATTTGAGATAACATTCAAGGTATTGTCATAAAAAGTAAGAAATAAACTTGAAGCTTTCATGCTACCTTTTATTCATCACTTTTTATGAAAAGACCTTGAATTCAATCCTGAATATGCCAGTTAAATCCGTGTGAAACAACGTTGCTCAAGCTGCAAAATACACGGGGGATTTACCGGAAATCTTTTTACAAATTTGAACCATTTTCGCTATGAAAATTTCGAGCACCATATTATTTCAACACGCTGCTTCTCTCCGCATCTTTAATAGGAGATTGAAAGTTAAACTGGTGCGAAGATTGGTAGTGTGATTCTCACGGAAAAACGGCTCACTCCACTACTCATCGATTAATTTTTACTTGTTTAACGCTGACAGCTGGCTCGGTGGCACTGGCCTCTTGGCGTCAGTGAATAATAGGGCAAAGATGGACCTAACAGTGCAGAGGAGAAAACTGGTACTGAAATGTAGCCTACTCCTTTGAAAGCCATCACTTGGTAACACCTCGAAGGTACAACTTGCACAGCAGAATTTCTCGACTAATCCGTGTTGTCGAGGGTTTGGTGACCAAGCAGAATGAATGCTATTGTACTAGCTTCAAAACCTCTTTCTACATGTTCTCAAACAAAACTCGGTATTGGGGTGAAAGGTCAGCCATATCTCTCCACAAGACTCACCCCGTCGAGCAGAATGGTCGGGATGAACGTGGGTTTTGGCCGTAGCGCGTGTGTGTCGTCGCCGTACGTCTTAAGCAGCTCGCTACCCTCGTCACCGAGGGCACACTCTTCGATCGGGTCCCACGCAATTTCCAGCTTGGCCGCACAGCTTTTCCCAATCTCGATGGGCTCCATGTTATCGGCGATCATGCACGTCAGGTATCGCAGTGCAACGTCGGACTGCAAAACTTTTGCCAGGGCACACGCGTGCACTTTGTTTGCCTTGCATTCAACAGGGCCGTGCTGACACGTGAACACATAGCTCGAGCCCGATTTCTCCGTCTGATGGTAGAAGAGATTTTGCCAGGTGTTAGACCAAAGATTGTAGTATATCCCCTTCGAGTTAGGTGTTAGACCTTAACTGAAGAGCTAATTATGGAAGTCTGCAGCTTAACTAAACAAGCTTCCGGTGAAATAATTATTTTGTAATTGTAAGTACAAGGGACAACCTAAAACTACTTGGCGGCAGCTGTAAGTACTTGATTAGGCAACTGTGCTAAACATTTCGTAAATGGTACATGTTTCGTAACTTTTTTTCATAATCAGGGCACCACGTGCTGCTTGCGTACGACAACTGAATAAACTAGGCAAAGGAATTAAGATTAAAATTACAGTGGGGTACATAATCAAGAGAATGTAGGATGCCAAATGGCTGGAATACTTCGTTGTAGATTGTAGTAGAACGGAGGCGCAACTTATTAAATGAAGAAAATTGTAAGCGCAGAGAACTAGAGTTGTTTCACAGTTTTTCTCGGTTTTAGAGCAAAACCGAGGAAAACTGTCAAACATTACATAAACATAGCTCTAGAAAACACCGTTTAACCAGAGTTGTTGATATTTCCCATCTGTATGTTTGAAGAAGGCATATGCCGAAACGTCAACAACTCTATTTCTCTGCACTTATAATCGTCTTCTTTTTGTAAGTGCCACCTTCTTTACACTCCAATGTTTTAGAGCAAAACCGAGGAAAATTGTCAAACATTAAATAAACATAGCTTTAGAAAACACCGTTTAACCAGAGTTGTTGATATTTCCCATCTGTATGTTTGAAGAAGGCACATACCGAAACGTCAACAACTCTATTTCTCTGCACTTATAATCGTCTTCTTTTGGTAAGTGGCACCTTCTTTACACTCCAATCCACAACAAAACAATAAAGAGAAAGAAGTCAGAAATAATTGTAATAAAAAATATACTCTTACCACCAGTCTAGTATGATTAAATTTGTAAGCAGGGTCACCCCTGCACCCCTAAATTGTTAACACTGGTATGCAATTTTGAACAATCTTGCTAACAGATAATTTCTTCGACTGAGTTGCCAAATGAATCCAAAGCTGTACTTACTGTGGCTTTTCCGTAAGGTATGAGAGAAATTTTTAAGAGTCGTGAAGCCCGATCAAACGCAGGCAGCAGTTGTTTGACGAAGAAGCTCCGCGAATCAGGACAAAGTGCCTCGTAGTAGACAGCCACTGGTAAAGGTACGATGGATTGGGTGGTGCCGTGTAGTTGACTCCATTTAGATTCTGAACTCTGAAGATGTAATTACAGATGAGGTTAGGTGGGGTAGCATTCTATGAAATAAGTTTTTAATAATTTACTGCCGTATTGAAGTAAGTGGATGCTGGAAGAACAGAGGTGGTACTGGATGGTATTAGTGGATGCTACGATTGTCCCATGCGTAAGCAAATTAGGATTTAGTCATACAATTTGCAGCTCAATATGTCAGTATTCAGCGATGGTTGGTGGTTTTTCATAAATGTAGTTTTTACTCACCTCATTAGGGAAGGGTGATAGAGAAGGAAAATATCGTAAAGTTTGCCAGAGTATCAGACAAAATAGTAATACAACGACAATCCTTACTCTTAAATTATACGGAGGCATAATTTATTCGAATGAAAAAAAATTTCTGATCATGTTGCTTAATCTTGCTCAGATTTAATCAGATTTTGTACTTGTCAGCAAAGTGGGTTTGCCGAAGCAGATGGCTCAAACTGTCATTCGCGAGCACCAATCAGAACTCAAAATTACGTGACCTTGGAAATGTATCTCCACCCCACCACCAATTCCAAATCTCCCAACCGTCAAAACGTGAACTAATTCCATACGAGTGATGTGCAGCTGCATAATTTTCCGTTTGCATGTCTCGACATGCAATCTTACGACAAAGAGAAATAAACGTATGTAAGCACAGAAGCCGGTCCCGAACTTGTACGTTAGTTTTGTTTATTCCCTTCACCTGTTAAGATG
Source organism: Lednia tumana (assembly GCA_003287335.1). NCBI lineage: Eukaryota > Metazoa > Arthropoda > Insecta > Plecoptera > Nemouridae > Lednia > Lednia tumana. The sequence continues at coordinate 4,965 of QKMV01000143.1, forward strand.
GCAAAGGAACAAACAAATGAGAGCCTGGAGGAGATGTCGATTTTTGACAAAATCGTGTCCCAATCCCATGTGGCGAAGGTAAGATCATTTTACATTCTAAAATTATTCTATTCATCTGGAATTAAGTACTACTCTAAAAATATTGTTTTTAATTTCAGCAGCCACCAGGTATCGAAGATTTCAGCATCGTAACCCCCATCAGCCGAGGAGCCTATGGAAAAGTCTTCCTTGGCTTCAAGAAAACAAAGCCTGACTTGATGTATGCCATTAAAGTGATGAAGAAGTCTGAAATGATCAACAAAAACATGGTCAGCCAAGTGTTGTCTGAGAGGAAGGCACTAGCTCTCTCCCACAGTCCATTTTGTGTCCAACTTTTTTACTCCCTGCAATCTAAGTCCAACATCTATCTTGTAATGGAATACATGAATGGAGGTGATCTAAAGTCGTTGCTCAGTACATATGGCTTCTTCGACGAGAAGATGTCGAGGTTTTATGCTGCCGAAGTTACTATAGCTCTTCAGTATTTGCACAACCACGGAATCATTCACCGGGACATCAAGCCAGACAACATGCTGTTATCTTCGCAAGGCCATGTCAAGCTCACCGACTTTGGATTGAGCAAAGTGGACATACATCGAGACTTAGAGATATCCGATCTTGTGAATCACACGCCAGGAATGGGAAGCTCCTTTAGCCGAACTCCAGGACAGATCATGTCCCTCACTGCCCATCTATCATTTGTAAGTCCGTTAAGTAGGTGGTTAGTACTTAATTTAGGTCTGAATTTCGAAATGGCGAGGCCCATTTGCACACTTAAGGCTGTGTGTGTATCTCAATGAAAAGCTTTTTGCAGAACGTGGTAGCAAATGCTAATGAACACGATTTGCAAAACTGAAAATGTGTGCACTTCTACCCTATATATTTAGTACTTGCCCTTCACAACCAAACTTGTGTGTTCAATGCTCTGAAAGCCTATGAAACCTTTCTTCAGCCAAACCTAATAGCTGAAATAATGCACTGGCCACGGATGTCCTACCAATTAGTATCTGAATGCTGTCACACCGTCTAGCGGAACAACCAACTACCAGGATAAGTTGATAGTCAACACCCCCACTACTGAATATACTGACTGCCGAGATGACCGAAAAATTATCACCCAGTGTTAACCCTGACTAACGAACCTACTGCCTATCGTACCGAGCACGAAGATGACCCAAATAATCACCATTGTGTGCCTCTACTTATAACCCTACTGTGTACTTCAAGTAGGCCACCCACGAATTAGCCGCACACTTTCAGTTGTGCAAATAGACACTTTGTTTTTAAATGCATATGTAAGCTTTCTAACAGCAAGAGAACATCCTAATGCTCTTCTGCAGGGAGTCACGCAGGGCCAGCACTCAACTCCGAAGAGCGACAACGGGAATCCAACAGCAGGTGCTGCAGTCCGTCGAAACATGTTGCCGGATAGCCTGGAGATGCTGGGCCGAGTTTCCGCTCTTCGCGACATTTCCAGTAATGATGATTATTTTTTTATTTTTTATTATGGTACATTGATGAGATAACTTGGTGCAAAAATGGCAATCTGAAGATTCATCACATAAAGAAAAAAAAACCTACGATTTCTAGTATTTCTCCGTACTTCCAGCAATCTGATCGGTTACCTACCTACTCAAGTTTTTACTGCCATGACGCTACTTCAAAAAGATGTATTTCACAACGCTCAGATTAAAGTTGCATTTATACTGTTCTACCACATTTTAAGCTGAATAGTTTCTCGAAGAACGATGCAGATAGCTATCAAACATAACTGCCAATAATGTAGCAAATATTCTGCTTATTTTAAATTGTTTCATTCTCAGATTTACTTCTTGCCATTTGGTTATTTCTTTCTGTTTGTCCCATCTGTTACCCAAATAACTTGACGTTAAAACTTGCTCTTTCCAACTCGCAGACGACAGCAGCGTAAAGTCTGCGTCGTTCAACACGACGCTTGCAGCGTCCAAAGGTCCGCGCGCTTTGCGACTGTCTTCGGCCACTTCGCCTGAAGATCATAACATGTCTGGCGTGTCAACGATGCTGCACTCTGCCGAGCACAGCTATCAAACAAGCACCGTCGAAGCGCACTCAAAGGTGACAGATATGTAAACCCTTTCAAAAAAACTGTTTTACAAACTGAGTGAGAATGGTAAAAAGCCCACTAAAAGTTTACTAACATTTTGCAAACTGTACTGTTTGTAAATGCTTAACAGGTTTGCTCTGTTTTGGATGTCTTGCCCTGGCCATGAACAAGGCCAGGTTGTAAATAATGTTTCGTCAACAATCGCGTGGAAATCTTCAGGTGAATCAAATTTTGAAAAAGCATCATGAAGGTGAAAAAAATTTCCAGCTCAGCAGGCTATTTGAGTCGGAAGAAACTCGGCAGTTAAAGGGTTTAACATTTTAAAATGCTCTATATATTTCACAAGAATTTAAAGAACAACATTTCGAACACGCTTGCGCGTTATTCTTCAGTTTCTGGTTTTAAACTAAATTCAAATTGAGATTGTTGATCTTCGTTTGGAAACTGCTTACGAATCTGATTCAAATTGTAAAGTCTGAATCGATGAGTCTTTTCCCCTTCCAATACGGAATTCTCTTCAAATCCAGACTGCATTCTCAGTACTATTCAAGTGTGGATGGTTGTTTCTGAGTTATGAATGTAATTCACTTACCTGTTGTTTCTTTTTCAGTTAATTAATGTCATTTTTAACTGTCAGAATTTTTTCAGGATTATAGCTGGTTCTCATGAATGCACAGTGATGTCATAATATGGTGAAGGCATACTTGATACCTAATCACTTCCAATTGGATGCTCAGCTTGCTTGGTATGGAAGTCGGCAAAGCGTTTTAAACAACCAAATATGTCAATTTAGATCGCTTTATGTCTACTCTATATATACAACGTAGAAAGAAAAGGAAAAAGCAAATATTTTCTCATTTTTAACAGAACGAAGCAAAGAAATAAATGATTCGGTGGAGAGTTGCATATTATCCCAAAAGTAGTGACCTAGTATATCCATTTTTTTTTTAGAAATTTTTTAAGGCCAGCCCCATTTTCTTCCACACCTGTTGAAAATATGACACCACTTTGCAAATACAGTCTCAGGGTATTAAATTTTTAAGCCTCATGTCTTCTGACTAATTTCAGCACTAGTTTTTAAAAAACCTGTTAATAACTGGGTTAAACTGCTGAAAACTTCTAACAAACAAACTGCCAACGTTTTGCTAACCTTGCTGAAAGCTTCATCTGCCAAGCTTGCCCAGATGAAGCTTTCAGCAAGGTTAGCGAACATTGACAGTTTGTTTGTTAGAAGTTTTCAGCAGTTTAACCCAGTTATTAACAGTTTTTTTAATAACAGTCTCAGGGCTTTGTGGAGAAATGCATTTATGCCAACTGTAAATAACAAAAAAATCACCGTCTGGCCGGACAACAACTAACGTTAAATCTTGTTCCGCGCCGTGTGCTTAGAGCGGCGGAGAGTCCAGCGACTCGTACCACACGTGCAGCGAGGACCAGTCGAGCGCAGACTCCGGGTACCCCAACCGCAGCACGGACCTGTCGTCCGAGTCCCCGCTGAGCCGCGCCAAGGCGTTCAAGCGGCCAGAGACGCGCCGCGGGTCCAAGCGCAAGCGTCTGCTGGCTGCCATGGCGTCTCCGCCCTCGCCCTCCGCGCTCCCGCCGAACGCCATGCACTGGTATGTAGCCTCCTGTGGCCGAAGCGGGGGATTGTTTCCAAGCCTTTCGGATGATAGCTACGATAAATTGAGACAAAAGTTACGAATAAATAGCAGTGATCGAAAGTGTCGTGTCACTTTGTTGGAAGGGAAGATCCGCTTGACAGAAATCGGCGTAGGTGCTGTGCATTAACATGGTGGGCTGTGTAAGAAACCTTGATCAGACCTATTTTTTTATAACCCCCCTGGCTCCATCGTGGAAGATAGCATACAACAGTGAGCAAGAATTTTGTAGACAAAAGAATAAAATATGTCAATTTGGAGACCCTTTTTTGAAATTTACGTTTGTTTTTCTTTTAAAGCAATCCAAAAACAGCTCTATTTAATTATCAACAGCAGCTCTTTTGGGCAATTTGGGACAAAATATTTAAAAAAGGACCCCTGAATAGATACAGTGGGTTATTTTATCTCCAACTCTCTCCGTTAATATCATAGTGTAACCGGTAACGTGAACTATACTTGGACAGTCGAGCGTGCGGAGGTTCTTTTGCCAGTAGGGGGAAAGGGTAGGGTTTGTGAGGACTTTATGATGCCGAGCTTAGCATTTAAACGTCTTTAAAAATTGATCCAAGCCTTTGATGCTATTTCCAGCCAAAATCATTATTTAATAGACTACCTACTTACAATTTCACCAGTTTCCGAACTTCTTTCAGCGTCTGCTTCAAATTCCTTCAACTATTTTTGCACTGGAGCCTCTCACAAACCACGTACCGATAACCCTCACAATCAATCTCCTCGCCACCCTAGCTGTCTCACAATCCAATCCTACCTGTCATAGCTCCATCATTGCAATACCCCCATCTAAACTAACAACCACTTAAGGCCTAAGTTTTACCCTAAAGTGAACACTACCTCAGCGCTTTGTCAGCAGTTTGAGCCACGAGGCCAGTTTTAACGACCACAACAATCTGTATCTTAATAATAAGAAAAAAGCTTAAAACTAAAAATTACCCAACTATGAAGCCAAATATGTTTCTAACTAAGGGCTATCTTGCTATCTATCTATCTTCAGCGTTAGAGCCAGCAAAGGTATACAAAAATTGGTCTGGATCTCACATTCCATGGGTGGTACTCTAGAGCCTTAACGCGATTGTTGTTTGTCGACAGTTCCAGCAGTTCTACGGGTCTGACGCAGGAGATCGTGATGCTGAACGTGTCTGGGAACTCTCCCAAGCGTCTCCACGCCGACATGCTGACCCCGTTGAAGGGCGTGCTCAAGGGCGCCGACCCCATCTTCTCCACGCCCGTCTCCGCCGACAACCCCGTTGTCAAGGCGACGCGGTTCGACTTGCCCGCCACGGGGCCAGACGACAAGGAAATGCGATCACCGCTGGTGAGTGATTGGCATGCGTAGCGCAAATTTCATTGACGTTTTAGCTTTGAATTGTTTTGAAGTTTAGCATTTATTAGCTCATAAGATGTTTTAATCAATTTGGCAAGAAAGGGTGATTTTTGGAAAGAATAAAGGGAAATGAAAGCACTGTGTCGTAAAGTTGTGTGTTTATAATATTGACAAGTTTGTATTTGCTTCTTTGCGGTTTTTACTCTGTTAACTTTCGTGGTGAAGCTTGTACATTGATAAATGTTTGGTGTCTCTGCCCCTTACAGTCTGGCTCTAGTTATTAAAACAATTATAATAAACTAAACATCAGGTGGATTTTTCCAGCTGCCACTAGATTCTCATTAAGTTTGTATCCGTTTTCAGTCGATACTCATATTTCCAGTGAGCCTGTAAAAATCCAAGCCTTACACTAGACCCCAAAGGGAGCTGCACGTTCTGATTTCCGATTGGCTGGCTGGTTGCAGCACGACCCGGCCGTTAGCCCCATCGCCGTAACGACGCCCAGCAACGGAACGACGTTCACGCCCTACCGGACACCCAAGTCAGTTCGGCGTGGCAAGCAGAGCGACCAGCGGATCCTGGGCACGCCGGATTACCTCGCGCCAGAGCTGCTCCTGGGCACTAGCAACGGTAACCCAGGCTGCCTCTCATCTTACACGGCCATGTTTGCAGGAAACTACTAGCATCTGGAAAAACCCACCCGATTTGAGGTTTCCCTGAACTACTACAGCTCAACCGTACGTGGCGGTCACCCAACTTGGTTAAGTCCTAGAGAATGCAACTGAATTGCAGACAAAACTCGTTTGATATTTTTGTTTGAATTTATTTTTCAACGAACACATACCTATTAGAAATGAAGTATTCTCATTTTTGATCGATTTCATATGGGTTCATCAAAAAGTAGTAATAGAAATTAAAATTTCAGACAAATTTTGCCAGAAAGCTGCGACTTACGGTTTAGTTGCAGTAATTCAAAGAAGCTTGAAATCACATCGGTTTTTCCAGCTGCTAAAGTAAGTCATAACTCATGAGGTAAGTCAAATGAAGGTAAGCCATCCAACCTTTATGTGTGAAATTTGCTTACCCATCAGTTTATCTATCATTTCTCTTGAAGAAGGCAGAAGTCGAAACATTTTAAAAGAGTGTTGCTTTGCAGACAATCATCAATTTTTTGCTAGTAAGCTATCTTCTTTCATCTATCATCTCAAAATATATTCCAGCCTCCTGGCGTGCTAGAACCATTTTCTCATCAAAATTTCTATCCTAAGGCTCTGCCTTTCACACACCTTGAATTTTACATTCAGGCTCTTTCTTATTTTGAAGCCTTTCGTGGACAAACCTTCACGACTACAGACTATTTCTTAGAAGCTTTGAAGACTAATGCCCTGTGCTGGTTGTCGTTCCTCAGACGTGGCGGTCGACTGGTGGGCGCTGGGCGTGTGCCTGTACGAGTTCATGACGGGGATCCCGCCGTTCAACGACGAGACCCCGCAGGCCGTCTTCAACAACATCCTCAACCGCGTCCTCGAGTGGCCCGAGGGCGAAGAGGCGCTCTCGCAGGCACGTTACATTACTCGAGCCCTGTTTAAACCTTGCGTTTTACAGCAGTTGAAACCTCGAGACGGCTACGGTTATCTGTTAACGCTGTTCTACCTGCGGTTCAGACCACCACTCCTACTCTAGACTAGGCGGCAGGGCACGAGAAAACGTTCCCATGATATGAACTGTGAAAAATACCCGATTCACACAATTAAAACCGTCGTCAAATTCGACCGACTCCCATCGTGGAACACAAAAAACGAATAGCGGGCGGCATTTATGTCAAAACCAGGATAACCGCAATAAAAGCTGATGCGTTGTGGCTGTAACCGAACTCATGGGGAACGCCCTTTTGGGTGAATAGCGGAACACTAAACGTGGTCATTCTGGTTGACTAATGTCTATTACGGAAAAATTCTGAGCGGTTTGGATACGATCAGGGAAACGTGATTGAAATACAGAATACACTCTAGGTATGACTTACTAGTTACTATTACCTGCCTCCATACTAACTTAACAATTTTTGGAATAATTGGCTTCAATTTCAGTCCCAGTTAGGTTCACCATCATCACTGTAGTATCATTCACAGTTGCTATAGACCAGAGCCAGCTATCATTGCAGTGCTCTGTTCAACTCAACTAACCATCCATCAATTGATTTGTGTGTGCAGTCTGCGGTGGCTGCGGTGACCGCCCTGCTTACGATGGACCCGGCACTTCGACCGCGGGCTGACGCCATCAAGGCCATGCCGCTGTTTGCCGACATCCCGTGGGAGCAGCAGCTGGACCAGTCCGCGCCGTTCGTGCCGCAGACATCAGGCGTACCGCAAGCCTTCTACTTCCAAGGTAGCCGGTGGGAATGTGTCTGCGCTAGGCGTACTGGCAGATGGAAAATCCCACTCGATTTTAAGTTTATTTTAATTACTACAGGTAAACCTTAAGAAGCAGGGAATAAACTTGGCCAAGTCCTAGAGAATACATTCAGGCCTGCAGGCAAACATTCTTAGAAATTTGTAGTTTTATAACTTGTGATATTATCATTTTTACATTTAAATTGAATTTTCACAAAGCATTAGAAGATTGAAAAATTCTTAGAATTTTTGTGAGATGCTTGTCAAGTCTCTAGGACCGCGACCAAATTTGGTGATTGTGCAACTTTGGGCTTAGCTGTAGCACTAGATGCTTAACGGGACAGTTTTTAGCTTTTTCCAGAGTCAAAAATGAACTATGAAAACGTAGCCCCCCAAAAGAAAAGCATTAGATCGTACACAATACCCCACAATTTTGATCAGCCCTGGAAATGGCATTAAGTGGCCATTTTGCAAATCGTCTATAAAAATAAACTTCAAATAGGGTTGTTTTTCTCCGTGTGCCACACACTTCACCTTTAGCCAAATGGATTGGCTTGTTGGGTACATCGGATCCCGTGAGATCTCCGAAGATTCGGTTCAGCTTTTGCTCGGTTTATAATTTATTATTGTAAACAGCTCAGTGTTTACTTCTTACCAGTTGCTTCTTTCTTGTCAATGCTGCACTCAAAACAAGGTAAAGTATGGAATGGACAAAGCCATTAGAGGTCATCAAATTCTATTTAATGAAGAGCAGAAGAGTTTTTTTCGAATGGATTCTGGAGTCGATTCCACTACTCGATTACTCGATGCCAAAAATTTGGTTTCCACATCATCTACAGTAAAATGTGTGTAAGAGTTCTGTAGTTGAGGTATCAACTGTACCAAAAGGCTGCAGGTGCAGGCAGGATGCTTTGCCGGAATGCACCGGCATGCTGCATTCTCACACCTAGTTGATTAAATATCAGCTTGCGTGACTACCTGCATTTACAGGTGTAAGTAATATTTAATTGAAACAGTGTTTCGAAATTGACTGGATGCGTCTAATATGTAACTCGTGCAGTTTTGTCTCTTTACTTTTCGTGGCCACAAGTACCTATTTTAGAAACGTTTAGGAGATAAATTGCACCAACAATTGTGTAAGAGTACTATGTATCACTGTAAGTAGATACTTTTTATAAAATGTATTTCGTAAAGCAGTGGCTTCGTTTTGTGCTTTCTTCAACGCGATGCGTTTTTCAACCAGGAATTTTTGTGTTTTCAGCTCGGAACAATCTGCAAGAACTCAACATCTCCGAAATCGAGCTCTGACTGCCTTCCGATATCACTGTACTTTTGATAAGGGATCCTTAGTTTACTTTAGATAGCAGATTTTGTGTTATTAATTAGCTAGTTTAAGTAGTTTTAAAATAGATTTTTATCATGGGGTTTTTGACGCTCTCTATTTTTTAGGCATGTAAATTTTTGCCGCTCTATTTCACATCGACGTCATATTTTGTATTCCGTGGTAACTCAGTGAACTGAATACTTGCCTGTTATAAACTAGTCCAGTCAACATGACCCTTTGGTTCTTCATGAGAGGCATTGTAAAAATATTTTTCTGAGGTTTCTCTTCTCTTGTCTGTCATCAACTCACATAGTGTTTTGTCTTGTTTTATTTCTGTTCCTTTTGTATAAACTTGAATTTTGTATAGTACACACATGCCACACAAAATGCAGAAAAGATCACAACACCTGTGCCGGGATTAACAGTGGATGTTTTGTCCACCGGCCGACTGCAATGAGTAGCCTATATTTGTGATTTCTGGAGAGAATATTGTTTGCACAAATTGTATAAATATTTTTTAAAAGATCTATATTTTTGTAATTGATTTTTGAGTGACATTCAGTTGATGCTTCCCATATTATTTATTGCTTTCTCCTGGCCTGAGGAATGACAAACTTCATTCCCAATCATATTATTCCCCGGCATTTCCTCGCCACTTAACGCATTTCTACGGCCGGATCTTCCGTCTTCACTAATATAGCAGTTAACATTAAAATAAATACATCAGCAAAATCGTGAGGTGTGAGCAATGGAGGCAAGCGACGCAATACACGTTTGACTTTTGCCGCTGAATGGCACAAGACATTATTTTAAATCTCCGTGAGGTCGGCTTAATATCCCAACATCACAGTTTGTTTTCGCAAGAAAACCATGCTAGCTTGTCGTCATTCAAGAATTTACCTCAAATGTTATCGGCTTTCTATGATGCACCAGAGAGAATACTAGAACCATTGCAACTGTTTTAGTTTGGTTAATTTTTGTGCAAAAGCTTCGATGTTGGTGGCTGGCTATCCTGGTTGTCGTTTTCGGGGATTTTCCACACCGTTCCAGGCTAAATCTGGGATAGTTAACCAAAAGGGCACGGCATTCCCCTAAACCAGCTTCCGTTGTTCGCCTGTCCAGTCAAGCTGCATCCAGCTTGTGTCTTCTGGGGCAAGAAAAGTTGCGATGAAACTATTGGGTATAGTCAAAATGGTTCGAAGAGTTCCGAAAAGCTAGCATGATGGTTGACCCAGTCGATGACAGAGCCGCCGACTTGGGTGTTTGTTGCGTTTGAAGTTCCGTGGGCTACTTGACGAGGTTCTTGGTGATCCAGGGCATGAAGGCGGTGATCCGGGTGTAGACGCCCGGGTACTGTCCTTTGCCGCAGCCGATGCCCCAGCTCACGATGCCCACCTGCGTCCAGCGGCCGTTGTTGATGGTCAGCGGGCCGCCGCTGTCACCCTGTGAACGTCGGCACGTGACGGACATTTGCGCTTACCGTTGGGATCACAGTTAGAGCAAGAGAGTAGATTTTGGGGCAACGAGATTACAGGGGCCGGCTGTACTTTTTACAAAGGAGAAAAATAATTACCTTACACCGAATTTGAGTGAGAAAACTCCTACTTTGATTCCCGATTGGTCTCACGGTGATCATGACAGCCAGTAACACTATCTTAAACCTGGTTCCATAATCAATTCATTGAGGGCCGGTTTTACAACTTTTCTTAACCATGAGTTAAGAGATAATCCTCAGAAACAAAATTAATTCCGTTCATGAGATTGGCTGTTGCCATGGCGATACCAATTTAATCCTATGTATAACTCTTAACTGGGAGTTAAGAAAAGTTGTAAAACCGACCCTGAGTATTATATCATATGTATCATTAATCAATGTATGCGTGTGAATTTAAAAGAGGAACTGAGATGTTGATGACCTTAGCTTTATAATGAATGATGCTGACAAAGAAGCCGTCAAATTTTAACGTACAAAAATGTTCCGAGTTCCGGGTCGGACCATCTCACTATTACAATCATCGGCAAAAAGCCATGCTGAGTTTCCCCAAAGACGTAAAAACCCTTGAAGGGATTTTAAGCAAACCTTATTGGAGCGTTGTGCCAATTGTTATTTGGGTCGCATTTGATTCTAGTGCATTTTCCACTTAGTTTTTTTTAGTCAAGCTGTAGTCCACTGGCATTTTGACCAAATAATGCTGTTTAGAATGCTCAAGAAATTGTGTCTTGGGCTTGGATAATATTCTCAGAAAGATTTGGAGGGATAAAACTTTTATCCGTAGATGGCAACGCCGTGCGCCAAGTTCTTGCATCCTCGGCAACATGTTTGGGAGTTCAGAAGCTATTTATGCATTTTTGGCTCTAAAACTTTCGTAATTAAAATATATATATAAGTTGAATTTTAAGCGCCTTAAGGACTGGGAATTAAGAGAAGCAGCACCGCAGGCACATGTTTGTAGTCTGCCTTGTTTATGAATATTTGCGCACTTTGGTTGCTAAGGGGGACCAACAAATAAAGTTATGTCAAGCATATGAGACGCGTGCCACCCAAAAGCATCTCGCGACACGCATGTCGCAGGTTTTCCATCACCGGGGTAGGCTAGTAATTTTGCGGTGTTGCCATGTACTCACACTGCACGAGTCTCTGCCGGCCTGCCCGGCGCACAGGAAGTGCTCGACGATGCCACCTGGCGCCGCTGGCCCGTACTTGGCCTTGCACTCCGAGTTGGTCCAGATGGGGATGTTCACCTCTTGCAGCACCGACGGCTGCATGCCGCCTGCTCGCCCCCACACAAACAACGCAATCACATTAGGAGGCACAGCTACACTATGTTTACTGGCAGAGCCAGCAAAGCTCTCCCTCCAGGGAGCTTCTCCGCATGGGGCGATGGTGGCAATTAGCACAGGGTGGTATGGCTAGAGAGCCTATTTTTTGGGTGAAACGCAGTATGATCTCTTACTGTATAGACTGGACACTCTATGTACTACTGGGAGAGCATACTTTTCCGTCAGGGATGATGAAAATTAACAGAGGGCGGTATGGCTAGAGAGCCTATTTTGTGGGTGTAACGCAGTATACTCGCTCAGTGTATAGACCGTACACTCTATTTACTGGAAGAGCATACTTTTCCGTCAGGGCCGATGGTGAAAATTAACAGAGGGCGGTATGGCTAGAGAGCCTATTTTGTGGGTGTAACGCAGTATGCTCGCTCAGTGTATAGACCGTACACTCTATTTACTGGAAGAGCATACTTTTCCGTCAGGGCCGATGGTGAAAATTAACAGAGGGCGGTATGGCTAGAGAGCCTATTTTGTGGGTGTAACGCAGTATGCTCGCTCAGTGTATAGACCGTACACTCTATTTACTGGAAGAGCATACTTTTCCGTCAGTGTCGCTGGTGCAGTTAACACAGGAAGGCATAGTTAGAGAGCCTATTTTGTAGGTGTAACGCAGTACGATCTCTTACTGTATAGACTAGACACTATGTACTGGGAGAGCATACTTTTCGCTCAGGGCCGATGGTTAACAGAGGAAGGTATCGCTAGAGAACCTATTTTGTGGGTGTAACGCAGCATGATCTCTCCCAGGATAGACTGTATTGCACAGAGGTCGGCATGACTACTGAGTACTGACCTTCACGCAGACTGCCCCATCCGATGACGGTGGCCGTTTGTCCGTTGTAGAGAGCATTTCCGCTGGGCAAGCAGATGGGTTTGATGGACCGCGTGAACGTCACCGGGGAGTCCATTGTGAGGATGGCCACGTCGTTATACTGGAACCAAAAAGTTGTCTGTCAAATCCTTCCCCGATATCTAACAATATCTCTTGGAAACCCTTAGCCTCTCGATATCTTTCAACATCTCTTGATTTCCCTCAACGCCTCGGATATCATTCCATTGGATGAACGGGTTGGAAGATGTCGCCGAGAATAAGCATCTCGATTATTGAGATGCTTTTCAGGCTAACATGTTGCTGATTCAAGGCAAATTTATGAAAAACCACCCTCCCACGAGTGTATTATCCCCCCCTCCCCCAATTTCACATCCTGAAGAATTTTTGGCCGTGACAAGCTATTTAACTGACCTACCCTGAAAACGCCCTACCTTAATCTACATTAACATACACAGAAATGTTAATCATTGGCTGTGGATTTTATGGTTGAAGTTTTAATGTGACCCAGAAAACGTGAAATGTCCCTAAGCCTAAATCACAAATTTACTGGATTAAATTTCTACCTTACACCACTCGTCTAAATGGACGTTTGTATTTTTTCAAGGTGCAGTTGATGTTTACATATTTATCTACGACCCCTTCGAAGCATAGAATATACCTTCATTCTATGCTTAAAGTGCACATAAATGAACAGTGTATCCTAGATCCCTTCGACAGAAATCGATGTAGCGCCTATGTACTAAAATGGTCAGCCGCGCAAGAAACCTCGGCCATTCCTACTTTTGTAAGGACCTCTCCTCGCTGTATCGCTTAAGATAGCCTATGATAGTACGCCAGGAAGTTGTAGACAAAATTATTCAACGAGGTCTAGTCAGAATCACTTTTTTCCATTTTCCTTTCGTTATTTCTTTTATGCGTATCTAATAAGACTCAATTTGAGCATTCACGGCTGTGCTATTGTGCTGAATTTTAATAAGCGGCTTCCAAACAGACCTATAGTTTGTTCTTTCATCTCTAACTCTCTCGCTTACTATCTTAGGCTATCTTCAACGGTATTGCTAGCAGAGGAATACAAAACTTCGTCTACACGTCATATTCCATGGGAGATACCATGCCAATTTTCAAAAAAACTGTTAGTACATGGGTTTTACTGCTGAGAACTTCTTACAAACAAACTGCCAACGTTGGACAACAATGTCGGACAATTGGACAATTGCCCCGAAGAAGCTTTCAATATAGTTAGCGAAACGTTGACAGTTTGTTTGTTAGAAGTTCTCAGCAGTTAAATATATTTACTAACAGTTTTTTGAAAACTGAAACTAGGTAGCATACATTAGTCTTAAGAATTTAATACCACGCCAATCTTCCCACTAAGTTCTAGCGTGTGTATTTCAAGTTACGCTCGTAATGTGTTTTAGATAGTATTATGTGAACTGGATGTGAGTTGAGATAGAGGGCGTATGGCAGGTACCAGAGTGCGGGCGTCGAAACCCCGATGGCGGACGACACGCTGCACCTTCTTCTCCACGTGGCGCACCTCAGTGTTGGTCTTGATGTTGTGGTCGCCGAGCTTGACGCTGAGTCGCGCCACATCCCACGAGCTCATGCTGGAACACACGGACATTCGGTTCACTACGATGTCTGGATGTGTGTAACACTCCATTTTAAAACAACCTTTCAACTGCCACTATAATGACTAAGCTCAGGGACGAATATTAGAAACAGGGGGGAATTTGGGGTTCTTGAAGAGTATTAATATCACTTCAAAAATATCTGCCTACTCGAGGACTCGAACCCCGGACCTCTTACTTACATGGTAATTGATCTACCAACTGAGCGAAGCAAGGAGACATTTCGGAAGCGAATTTAATAATGTTAAGTAGATATCTCACAAGAAGAATTTGAACCAAGAGGTTTTTGACATTTGTTAAAGATCGCTCTGGAACAAGTGATGCTATGCTGCAATCACAATCTAACCGACTCGACTGCCTCCCAAACACGTGGGATACGCTGAGATGACAAGGATTCCTTGTCAATTCTGTGTTATTTTTTTCCCCATTTTTTTAAGTCTGGATGACTGGCAGGTGGAAAAAACCATCTCCACTAAAACTCACAAAAACCATCCAAGTTTACATTTTAGTTGCAACAGCTAAATCAAAAGTGGCAGAGTGACCAAACTTGGAGAACTTCTGAAGAATTCAACTGGCTTTCTGAAAAATATTGGTTGACATTCCACCACTCTCGTTCCCAAATAGAACTGTTCCACGTCGTAGCATATTAAATGGTTACTGACCCAGCCTCTGACCCAGCTGTGTGTGGCTAAATTTCGGTGATCTCACGAGAACTGGCATATCCAAAATATATCCTGAACCTATCGGTGAGTGCTAAAGCCTGGTCAACTGGCTGGAAGGAAAATTCTGAGTCTTGGCACGCGTGCTCTCCTCATGGGATTTACGCATGATGAGATCGGATCGAATTTCATGAGGTTGGGGTTGTCGAAGACTCACTGAGCGACGCAATGGGCTGCCGTCAGGATGTGCGTGCTGTCGATCAGCGAGCCTCCGCAGAACTGGCGAGCTCCGTTGAAAAGTGCCGCCTGAAAGGAAAGAAAATTCGTCGGTTCAGAATGATGGGGATTTTATCAGCTCGCCCATGGTAACATGAAACCTGTCTGTCTGTCGTTAAATTACGAGAGCATACATAGACGTGCGCTTTATTGGCTGATGTCTGTTAGAGTCTCGGTGCTAATCTTCCGTCTAATTTCTCGGACAAACATGGAGTCATCATTCATGCCGTAAATTGCCTCACTCGTCTGTCTGTCAGTCTTCCAAACCGGAAGCCCACAATGCCCAAAACCACTACCTACAGGCTACTTCGTACAAGTTTTCCACAAAAGCCTGACGTTCTTAGACTTTATTGCAGAAACCTCTAAGAATATTCGGAGGTGTAAGAAACATCACGGTGATTTTAAGAATGTTTATTTTGTCAGTTCTTGCAGAGATATGTAATTGACGGCTATGTAGGTGGAGTCGCGTCCTATTCTCACAGTTTGAGGCAGCTTGGACAGCTTTTCTGCACAGATTCACAGATCTGCAGCAGATTCTGAAAGGTCACACAACCCTCTGCTGGATAGCATCTCTATCTCGATGTCACCGAAACTGGACATTAATCGTTATTTTCCTTCGTATTTTTTTATTGTGAAAATTGCTGATAAGCTTATGTGAGATAGACTATAAAGATTGAAACGCTAGGCTTTCTATTCCAGGACTACGAAAGTGTCGGACGCAAGGGAATCGAAACGGGGGAAATGCGACTCCAATCCGGGAATCGAACACCTTCTAGGAGACGCGTTCCCTATACCAGCCAAGCGAGGGACATGTGTGCCGATTAGCTCAGTAAGACGAGCACATGACCGGCAATCGAGGGGTCCCGGGTTCGCTTCCCTTTCATTCTAAAGATTCATTAAATGCGAAACCGAAGTAGTTGCTTACGATCCATGGCCACTCCCCAAGGTCCGCGTTCTGCCCACCCACGATCCTCTCCTGGTCCTGGTATCCGTTCTTCGCCCCACACGACGCGTCTCCCAGCGTCGCCCCGCCTCCCTGTTCCTCAGGGACAACCGGTGTCGGCGCCGGTGCCGTCGTCGTCACGCCCTGCATAGGCGGCCACGCCGCGGGGGGGTGCGTCGGAAGCGGTGGAGGCCAGTTGGGTGGAGGATGCGTCGGACTTTGGGGAGGCCATGCGATGGGAGGCTGCACGATCGGAGGCGCGGTCACCGGCGGCGGCGCCTGTGGCGGCGGCGCCTGTGGTGGCCAAGGCTGTAGAACTGGAGGCTGGGGCTGAGGCCATGGGTTGACGGCGGGGGGTGCAGGCTGTGGTGGCCAAGGATTTATGGCTGGGGGTTGAGGTTGCGGCCATGGGTTTGCTGGAGGGGGTTGAGGTTGTGGTGGCCAAGGATTCATGGCTGGAGGTTGGGGTTGTGGCCAAGGGTTTGCTGGAGGTGCTGGAGGCGGTGGCTTGACTGGGGACGGCGGCGTGACCGGTTCCATGCCCGGCCAGCCCGGGGAGGGGGGGTGCGTTGGGATGGGGGGGATGGTGTTGTCAGGGCCGTGCGTGGGAAGAGGCGGTGGCCAGTTGGGTGGGATGTGTGGGTTCTCGGCCTTGACGGGACGAGGCTTGGCGGTGGTCGGCGCGGGAGTTTGATGCTGAGGGGGTGGTGCAATCGGGTAGGGTTCTTGAGGTTGGGGGAGTTGTTCGGGGTACATTTCTTCGGGGACGGGTGGCGGCATCTGGGGTGGGGGAGGGGGGAGGCCATGGTTCGAACAGCAGACGCCGAACATCTGAAACAGAAGTCAAATGTTAAAAATAACCGTATCGTGTTATCAAGTCTGTCCGGTCTTGCAATCGGAAGGTCCCTGGTTTGACTATATCTTTATAGCTGGCTACATGGATATCCTGGTTTTCCGCTATTTCTCAGTTCCATCCAAGCAAATGCTGATCTATAGTTCCTCTAGGAGTATGAGTATATATATAATATATATCAAGCTGTTATTGAACTGCTCACTACGGTAACATAATCATGACAGCCGTGATGTTGGTACGTCAGTTCACGGAAGGTTCTAGGGTCTGCTAATCCTGGTTTTGCGCTCTCAATGGTCGTTAGCTAGGAATTAAGAGGCACCAGAGAATTGATTGCTACCGGGCAAGCCGGAGGGAAAATGGCCAAACTTGCCGTTTTTCATTTGGGGTGCTCAAGTAAAAAAAGAAAGTGGAAAGGAAAGTTTTCGATCCTGAGCACTAGGAGCAATTTTCATTTTTAAAAAATATTTTGATAACATATTTTTCCATTTTTCCCTTGTTCGATAAAAATTGGCTCTGTAATAGGTAGTTTATTTTAGCCGCAGTCAGATATTAACCGAAGGAATCCATCGTGTTTACGCATATTCCTGTGCTTATCTCGTAAATCCGTGGCGCGCTGCCTGAAATCCCAAATAATTTTTATAAATTTATAGAATATCTAGAGTAGTTTTTTAAAAGGTAATTTTAAATGCATTCGCGTGCATTCAAGTCTACACGAAATATTTATTTTGGAGGGTCATAGCTACTTTTAAATCAACTTGGAAGGTGAAGAATATTAAAATTTGGAAGCTCTTTTCGGCCATTCCGAAGAGAAGCCTATCCGAGAAGATTTCAGGGAAGCATGAAGAAAGTGCATTCGTGCGGACGATGCAGTCGACGACGCCGTGCACTTTTGCCAATTCACTGACTTCTGTATGCACGTTGCGACGGCGACTGCAACGCTCGTGACAAATGCTAGTGTCGCCACTGCACGAGACACGCGCTCGTCCCGCGGCCACGTGGGACACGCCGGCCAATCACACGTCGTGTCCACGCCAATTCGCACCTGCGCGCTGCCTCGTGTCTCGGCTTCTTGTCACGTGTACGCTGTCGGTCAGGAAGAAGCTTTTCGGCCTTCGGCATCGAACCCATGACCATGCTTCTGTTCTATTTTAAGACGTGATCATACACCCATTGTTGTCTCGATCTTCAACAGTTTCCAATCAGATTACCTTCCTATTCTACGCTCCCGGACTACGGCTACGGACTACGCTCCCGGTGGCCATCCTGGTGCAGCGAAACCCCCCCCCCCCCCCCCCCCCCCCCACCCCCCTTGGTTGTGACTTGTTGGGTAACGGTTATTCCAAGTTCTAGCCAAGGACTTGAATAAAGGGCCCATTTTGACTGTAGACGTCTCGTCTCGTCGAGTTTGGAAAGGGTTTCTCTTCCAGCCCCAACTGCGTTGTCTGCACTTTATTTGAACGGAGAACTGTTTCTGCATTAAGAAAATGTATCATTTTTGTTTGTATGAACTGTTTTGAAGAGCTTTGTCATTTTAAAAACTGAGAATATTTCTACATTTCAACGTACGCTGAATGACACTGCTCAATACCACGGACCTCCGACACTTATTCTGCCAACCTGGAGACCTTCGTGATTAACAAGCAGTGGCAGCAGCCAAATAATCGTTTGTGACGTCACAACTCAATAAAGGTGGCAGCCCGTCGTTGCCGCCCAAATAACTCCCAGCTTAAGAGCAGACACAACACCTTCTATATGCATGTCACGAAGAAACGGAAGAAAACGCATATATTTTAGTATCAACCGAATACGTCAAAATAAAAATAAACTAGAGGAGAGTCCCGTATTGTGTTTTCTACTAACACGATCTTAGACCTTCAGAGACCTTCATGTAGAAGGTAACATGGAATTTGGAAAATGTAAAATGGTAGAAAGGAAGTAAAAATGTCGAGAGCAGCGTGGCCTCACCTGTCTTCCGGTGGTGGTGAAGTAGCTGCACGTATCGTACATGCCGAGGATCCAAGTCTCCCAGTTGCTGAGGTCGGGCAGCTTGAAGTACGGATAACACTTTCGGAAGCTGGTGCAGTGTCCGAACACTCCCCGGCTCGTGAAGCACGGGCCTATCGGCAAGACGCCCGGCCAGCCGCCGAACTGTCGCTTCCGTCGGATCAGTCGGTCCACGCGCTCGTCTTCGGGCGACAGGTCCTCGAGGGTGTGTCGCTTGCGTCTGCGTGGCACCTCGTTGTCGTCTTCCTGGACCACCATGCGCGCCTCTCGCGGTGCGGCTGCAAAGTAGGACCGAATGTTTAGGGAACGCTTCTATGCCAGGACTTTAATGCAAGTATGAGTGTCGAAAAGACATAACCGCTGGAACGCCCATAAAAATCGATACCAATTCTTTAATGTAAGCATGTACCTGAAAATGACAGGCACTGTGTGCTTGGTAGCTGGTTTTCAGAGCACAATGGGCTTCACATAATATGTGACTTAGGACCGGATTTTCAGTGACCCATTAAGAATCTGACGGTATGTTAACTTGTTAATACCATGGCAACAGCCAATCAGGTGTCTTGATTCTCTTTCTAACGGAACGTTAATATTTAATGGACCACTGAAAAACTGACCCTAAAGCCAGGAATAGACCACCAGCATTCCAGAGCAATCAAAATTGTGGGATTTTAAATGCCATACAAAAAGCATGTATCCCACAACATTGAGCGACTCTGGAATTTTCCTAGTCGTCCATTCGATCCATGTAGGATGATCCATATGCCATTGTGGATAAAAACGACGGTGAAATCGCTGCATTTGACGTGAAGTAAGTGCACTTTTTCCAAACCCTGCATTAATCTATAACCAGCGTTGTTTTGCATTCAACATCATGGAATTTTTTAGTAGATTCCGATGAATTTTCTTCAAGCTCACGAGAACACTCCTTTTGGCTGCTATCAGTATAGACCATTTTCCAGAGTCAATAAGGACGACTAAAATTTGTTTGTCAATTTGCATTTTTAATGAGGAAACGTTTTTATCTAGTACTACTATTGCCTCTGGAATGGCAATCATGAAAATAGTTTTCATGCAGCTTCCCCGAATAGTCCTTGAAATACTTTTTTTCGCTATCGAACCCCGGCTCCACCTGTCGTGACCCATGAAACTTAGTGAGCGGAAAACAAAGGAAGCCATATTTTCCTCGGAAAACTGCACAGTTTTACTGGTCAGGCTACTGATAGTGATACCAGGACGGTAGATCGAAGGATTGCCGAGAAAAGTCTGCTAGAGGGATGGAGGCCATAGAGTTCCAGTGAACTAGAAACGCACTTTACCCACGCCTACAATGGCGTAGCCGGTGGGATTTCGAAGCAGGCGATCGCCTTTTCTGCGCTATCGCCGTGGCATCCCATATTTACGAAAAAACGGTGCCGTTGGTACATTCGTGATAATTTTTGCAACCATATTCTGCAAACACAAAAGTGGCATCCAATTTGCACTTGTCTCTGCCCAGCCCGTACAAGCTCCAAACCCTTTGAGCGAGTAAATTTCCAACAAACAGCGAAGGTCATGTAGCAAATTTTCAGCCAATCACGGCGCGTTAACGAACTGAGGTGTGCATGGAGCTGTTTTCACAGACACTTTTCGCGTACAGTTTCTACAGCTAGTCGGTAATTACGGCAGTCGAATCGTATACTGGCGTAGTTTTTGGGGGTTATCTTGGTAGTCGGTTTTTCAATCATCTCTCCTGTGCACTGTCTACGTGAATAAAACTGCAATGTCGCTATAGAGCTTTTGCTGTTTGCTAAAAATATACTCGCACCCGGTGACATACGAACTCCTCGGTTCCAGTTGTCGCGAGTCCGCCATTACGAATTACACGTCTCGTGTTTTCGGACAATAAAATTGGGGTTTCTGAATTGTTTGGCAGTCCATCGAAGAACGGAGTCGTCGTTGATAGCACCCGTAGCATTCTGCTAGCAGCATCGATGCACGCTACAAGAATATACCCAAAGCACAAAAGATCAACAACAACTCGGATAGGAGTTGGCCGCCCATAACATAATAAAACTTTAATGGGACGATGGCGATGCAACAGGTGTTTGCATTCAGAGAGAGCGCGTCATCGAATTTGTGTTTGTCTCGTGTCTTTGGCAACCGTCCCAAACAGAGTGAACTTCCCTCGATGCCAAGGTGTCATCGTTCTAAGTCTGACGCAGTTCCGTCGTGCCCGAATCTGTAACCTCCTGTGCAGCACTGCTGACATTATCCGTGAATGTACGACCAAAAAAACACGGAATGCCAAAACAAATTTCAAGTAATAGTCAACAAATGGCAATGGTAAAAGAATAGTAATGGTCAATAAACATCTGATGGGATGAGAGTTTTCAGCTTAGCAGGGATTCACAGTCTTAGGACAATAGTCAATATAGGATAGAATAGGAAATATATTTTATATAGAAGAAACTGCAGAAGAAATTAGAGAGCCTGAAACGGGTTAAAATGATAATTTTTGAAATGTTATTGTTGGTCGGGGCATTCAAGAGGTAGAAATACTGAGGTAGGTTATATCAAAAAGATGAATATAATAACATAGATCAATAGATAGATTCTAAGTTTTAAGATGTTAATAGCTTAGATGAATTTTTATAGAGATGCAGAATCAATTAGTTCTTTATTTTTATTTGTTCAGATAATTTTAACTAGACCCGACTAGATTTCTTGGTTCAATTATCAAGTTGTCAGTTGCTTCTGTCATAGGAGTTTTACCCCTGAACAAGTCATGAAAATACTTTACGAGACGTTGGGAAAGTTTTAGTGGACTCTTAGCATTCACACGCGGGTTTTAATCAGGTTCTTTGCAAATTAGTGCTAAGATCAGGAGATAGTAATAAGTCTGAAGATTTTTTCAATGTCAATGTATTTCATTTCGTCTCACTTCACTGGCGTGGAAAGTTATCCAATAGGCCCATTCCTCCCCACGTTGCACGGCGTACCGTTCTAAGACCAAACCCTACGGTGCCATCCATCTTCCGGCCGTGGCCGACCGACAGATCAACACGTCTGCAAAAATGCCCTCTCGCGATGGTAAAACGCTCCACTTGTTCGAGCGCGACGTGAGAAGCGATCTCGTTAGTGGCGATCGCGATCGGAGACCGTTGTTCGTTCGACAGATCACTTGGCGGTCGGCTCCGAGAGACTTGTGTATAGTGCGTTTTTCTGAGTTGTCACCGGAAACCGAGCTAGCCAGGTAAGCTTAGCATGGGACAGATGCCCGCAGGCGGTGACAGCTCGGAACAAACGTACTTTAGTTGGTCCCGGTCGCGGACAGTATACCAAGGTCGGCTACCCCGGCTGATGACCTCGCGCTCTGCGACGTCATCGACGTTGCCCCCGATATTGGACACCGAGGGGTTCGACGCCGTCGAGACGTCGACGTCGCCACGTCGGACACATCCCAGTTCGCAAGAAAATGAACGGGAATTTCCACAAAAAATGATTTACGCGTTTTACCCTTTAATTAGTGAATAGCATACTAAAATAAACGTTGGGAAAGCTTTAGCGGATTTATTTGAATTCCAGCCTAGTTTTGCTTAAAATAGTGCTAAGATTAGAGAAGCTAAAGAATTGTAAAGGGTAATTTCTGGATTGGTCTTCCAGAGGGTCTAAGTTCGTTTGAATATTCATACTCTATCGTTTGGTTATACGTATGGCTTCCAGAGCCATGTTTATTTGATGTTACACAGTTTTTCTCGGTTTTGCTCTGATAGAAGAAATTTTCTTCTCGACGTTTCGATGAAGCTCGCTTCATCATCTTCAGGAGTGAAGTCAAACAAAAATTATTTCTCTGTCATTGTTGCCTCCTGTAAGAACCCACCAAGTAGCCCGATTGATTTAGTAAGAATCCTCTGTATAACCAAAGATTCACGTTCTTGTTATTTGACACCCCTGAATGGCTGCGAAAACTGATATAAGCGCTATTCAACGTGGGCTGAGTATTTACAACCACATGCAACATCCATCCTTCCCATGCTAAAAAAATACTCAAAGAATGGTGAATACCACGCTAAAATGGCGGCAGGTATTTATTTATCGTATGACTCTGGTAGATGCGAATCTATCGATGTCTTGTCATAACTTAGCCGCGCTCGCTACTCAGAACGTCCGTTGGCGCCTTCCAGCCGAATTTTGCGTGTCGCGTCTTGTTTATACCGCACCCGCGGTGTTTGTTGGCACCCGATCGCTGCAGAGCAAGGTCGCGGGTTCGAGGCCTTGCCGATGCTTCTGACCCTAAACTCGTTGACATTGTGTGCTGCAGACTCGCGATCGCGAACGACAGGCAGCCACACCCATGAGAACCTGATCCACTAAACCGCCACGGCACAGTGGTTCCAACGCAGCTACCTCGCCGCGCCTCGCCTTGGCAATTTCCATCGCACGGCATCAGTTTGCGCCGCGATCCATTTGCTTTTTTGTCTTGCGCCGAGCCGCGCCGCACTCGCGAAGCCTTTGGCCGTTTTGCAAAGAGTTGGTGGTGGTTTGGGAATTGGAATCGTTTGAAAAGGCTCGATTTAGTCAGGCTTCACTGAAATGTGTTCTTTGGCTGATTGCTCTACGGGAAATATGAACTTGACGTTCCTCCGAACTTGAACTTGAAATCCTCCGATATCAGACAAAAAACTTTCTAATTTTATTTCTCTAGATACCTATCCCAAAACTGCAAACATGTGCTCATGCAGTATCATTGTATTGTCATTGTATCATTGTAAGTACATTGTATAACAAGATTCCTTGTAGAAAATACGTATGATAGTCGACTTTTTAGTTGCATACCCGGTACCACCGATGAAATGCTTTTTGGACTATTTAAATAAAATGTTCGTTATACCGTCAGTACCGTTTGGAATTGACTCGATCAGACATTGTACCGACCAACTACTAGTGAGTTATACTTAGGTATGCATGCTGTAATATTACTCAAGTTCAAACTATACCCAGTAATTATTTCAGCATGTAACAGTTGCATCATCCAACTTAAAAACGTGCAGGCATTGTGAGTCTTATTTCTGTCGATCTGGTTTTCACAAGTTTACGATTTCCTTGACATTCAAGTTCGGATGGAATTTAAATCATAATTTACATAGCTGGTCTACGATCGATATAATGTGTCTCATTTTTTGCATGTTTGAAGGACTTAACTTGAAAAATACCCAATAAAACAGCACACACACAACACACACTCACACACACACACACATCATTGTTCCTTGACTTTGACTCCCTAATTAAAATCTGACCATGGCGGTTGATTATCGTCGAGGATCGCGATTCGAGGAATAAAAACGCTGATGGCGTCGTCGGAATTACCTCACATAAAGCTACTTATTATTTCAATCATGTAATGCCAAGTCGGTGTAATTGCATTGTTATCGGGCCCACGATATCGCGTAGTTTAGCACAGTTATGTCTTTTTTTACTGACTAACCAATCACTTTGCACCGGTCCGCTGCATCTCGCGAATATTAGATTCAACATTTGCATACCAACTTGTTTAACAATCCGAAAAGAGTCTCAGCAAGCAATAATCTTAACAGCGTCATGAGCTCTAGTAATGGATATATTCTATAGATGCGCACTCGATTCACAGATTTTGGAATGCTATCAAGATAACATCTCGTGGACTTTCAAAAGATACCGTGTAGCTTTACGTCTTCTGCAGTCTTCGAGGTGCGGTAAAAACATGTTTCTTTATTAAATGTTTAATACTCATTTAGTTTCTTTTTCTTTTTCTTTCCATTAGTTTCTTTGATTACGAACAATTTTCTCAAAATCGGTTAAGTAGCATTTTTCATTTGCTATTAAGTTCCCATTAGATTCCGAAACATAATCAGTAATATGTGACAGCTAAAGTCAACAATAATCTGTGATTAAACTAAAAAGTGTGGCGACTCGCGGGCGAGTGGGCAGACGGTCACTGAAAACGAACGGAGAACGTCTTCAAAGAAAGTGCTACGTGACGAAGACTATTTTATG
The DNA here is from genome assembly GCA_003287335.1 of Lednia tumana. NCBI lineage: Eukaryota > Metazoa > Arthropoda > Insecta > Plecoptera > Nemouridae > Lednia > Lednia tumana. The sequence goes on from QKMV01000143.1 coordinate 29,849, forward strand.
ACAAGCTGCTTTTGTTGTACTAACAGTTATTGATTAAAAACGTGAAAAAACACATGGTGGGTTAGCCATCACGGTGGTGGCGTATTAACAATCCAGGTTCCAACACTCCCCGTGCAGACGACGGCCATCGAGCTTTACCGTAACTTTCGTGCACTGAGATGAGATGAAACGTAATGAGCTGGAAGCTTTCAAAAAAGCTGTGAATTAAATGGGTAAAACTGCGAAGAATTGCACAAATTTCATACATAATAACATACAAATATAACATTTTTGAGACTCATATCTCCTGACTAATTTCAGCACTATAGTTTTTAAAAAAACTGTTAATAACTGG
>QKMV01000144.1:0-30129 GCA_003287335.1 Lednia tumana
ATTTAATATTCATTGAATTGATCTATTAATTCACTTTGTCCTCACGGTTTTTGCTCTGATTTGAGTGGCTTTTGAGTGGATTTAGTGTATTTCTAAATTACATTAAGAAAACCATATTTTGCAAGTTTTTAATTACCCTGACCTTATCGTTTCATCCTCTGGATATTGTAATATTAAGACCAGAACTACAAGGTTGGAGATTATTAACATTACCTTGGTTGCTGTCAGATGACAATTCTCGGGATTTATCGAACGTAAGAATAATACGAATATTTGAGATTATTGCTAGAATACTGGAATAATACACAAAGGCAAAAATTGATGATTCCAAAGAACAATATTAGTTATGTGTTTGTATTACGCGATAAAAGCTAAATTGTACGTAACTTACCGAAGGAGAAAAGAATAGTTGCGATAGAAATCAACTCTTGTTTCAACCTTTCGGTAAAAGCCTTATTTAATACAGTTGGATTAGTAGACGACTTTCCAATCATTTATCTTTTTGTTGCCTTCTCCCCCCTCCCCTTTATTGCTGTTAACCTCTTTTAATCATCCCGCAAACTATGTGCAACAGAGAACATCAGGCATTTAATCGTCCGGCTATATTCAAGAACGCTTTTGCTAAAACATTAAAACGCAGTTTCCGAACGCAACCATTTTTATTTCCCTCAGTAAGCTGCCCACCTCACTTAACGAATTCCAAATCTTCTAGCACATTACGGCCATTACCAGTATGTATTAGTTATTCGCCCCAGAATTAAGTTCTTGAAAATGTCAAATATATTGGTGACCAAGTGCTGTTCAACAGCACTTTGGGAAGGTTTAGAAATGTGACAGCAGTTGGTAATGACTTGAGACTAGCTGTATCCTGTGGAAATTGCAGAATATCATTCAGGACAGATAGTTGTTGACGAGACCAAACCTAGAGCCTCTTCATTAACATAAGACTCTCAAGATTTATACAAAACCAAGTTCTGTTCAAGAGAGAGGTTAGATGGTTTGAAGCTAGAACAGCAGCATCTCCCTCAACTCTCGATAGCACGGATTAGTGGAGGAATCGTACTCGTAGAGTTATACCGCCTTTCGAAAGGGACATTAAGTTTCTCTTGGTGCTTTTCGATAGGAGTAGGCAACGTGCCGGCACCAGGTATTCCCTCTCCCCTATTAGGTTCAGCATCACCCTTATTATCACCCTACCATTCACCGACTTCAAAAGATGAGTACTTCAGGGCCGGTTGCATAGCAGTACATCACTAATTATTCAATCCAGACCTCACTTTGTTGCTAATCTCTGTTGATTACTGGTTCATATTCCAGAATAATTCTATCAAATCTATTCATATGAAATCAAAATTTACTGTGCCAGTTGCATGTCTAATTTGGATAAGTAACAAAAAATGTCACCCTTTGTGTCACCAGGTTGGCATCTCGTATTGCCCACCGCATCGGTGAGTTAAATAACGTTCCCACTGTGATGTCCGAAGACCTACGCATCAAGGCTCAAATCGAGTTGCGAGCACTACGCTTGTTGAACTTTCAGCGTCAGCTTAGGTCGGAAGTAGTAGCTTGCACCAGAAAAGACACAATGTTAGAGACGTCATGTCACATTAAGACATACAAACGCCCTAAAGGTTCGTAACGAGTTTCATTTTAATGTTTGACCAAGAGTGTTGTGTGCACATAATATAAACATTTGTTTGTAGGCCAAGGACTACGGGAAGCTCGTGCTACTGAAAAGCTAGAAAAGCAACAAAAGTTAGAAGCCGAAAGAAAACGCCGTCAGAAGCATCAGGTATAACGATAGGTTGAACTTTGAATTGATATTCTAAATAAACTTTATAATTAAGATATTTTTCCTTGGTTGTGTTTAAATTCGTACTTGTGTCAGTTCTACGTTGGTTGTAAATGTGAATTGTTTTAAAGTACTTTATTTGATGTATTTGAACTATTCTTAATATGTAACCTATAAGATTAGTTGTCTTTTGGCTTCTGGTACTAACGCAATATCTCCCTTGACCATTTGAAAAATTGTAAGGTAAGGTGGTGGATTTTACCTGTAGGTAGCCTGATCCGAGGCATTCATAACACTAGTTCATTTAGTGCAGTGGTACGGCATGATTGTAAGCTATGCGCGCTGTCAGTCAGTGAAGATCAGGGGGCAAAGTGTGGCAAGATTGTTTAGTAAACTTGCTCCTAAGATAAAAGGAGTTGAACTCCTTGCCATTACACTGGCACAAATGAACCACTCTATTATTCTCATTTCAAAAAGTAATTCGATTTTTTTTCGCTTTTTACGATGTAGTTTCCTTTCATTCAAGATTTTGCAATAGATGTTCTTTTTCTGACACTTTAGGTCGTTTAAGAATGTTCAAGGTCACATGTCAGGGCTGCCATCTGCCATATTCAAATTCCAAAAGTTGGGTTAGGGAGTAGTATATCAGGCACTGCCACATAAAAGTCGTATTTCAGACCAAAGTAGCGTGACTGACTGATGTTTTTCGTGTTTTTTTGGAATATCATGTGCGTAATTGGCTTGTAGTTGAATATGTTTATTTGAGGTAGGTTTTATGGAAACAGGCACTTTCTTATCATGATGTTGGACATGGGATCCCAGGTCATTTCAATCTCGAGTACCAAAAACTAGGTTAATTTGCCTCTAAGCGGTCTCATAATAGACTTTCATTCATTTTAAATGTTTTTGCAGGAATATCTGAACGCTGTTTTGCAGCATGGCAAAGATTTAAAAGAATATCACCGCAACAACATTGCAAAGACCCTGCGTGTGAATCGTGCTATCATTAATCATCACGCGAATGCAGAGCGTGAACAGAAAAAGGAACAAGAGCGTATAGAGAAAGAACGTATGAGACGTTTGATGGCAGAAGATGAAGAGGGATACAGGTGAGGTTACAGGCATGACTGGCAGATCCTTTCTTCAGTCTCTATAGTCAGTTTATCCCTATCATGTGTCTTAGGTTGGGGTTAGGGAAGAAGAACACATTACCTATGTAATATTAGATAGGTTAGTGGGGTACCCAGTGATTATGATCATTTATCTCTTGTATTGAATGCATAATGCAGAGGATATACTTTGTTGGACTGCATCGCGTAACCAAAGTGTGACTAGGTACGTACGTCCGTCCTAGGACGGGTTAAGTCTACGACTGTTGTCCTGTTTTTGGCTCCACTGTGATTTTCAAAACTCTGCAAGCAATGCATCTATATTAAAGGGGCCAGTTGTCTCTGATAGTTAATCTGTATTCTGATTTCTAGGTGTGAAAGTATCAAGACGTCGAAACACGGTTATCTACATAACCTTAAATAGGTAAAGGAAGGTGCTACATCACCTCAAATATGTTTTTTTATTTCAGAAAACTGATTGATCAAAAGAAAGACAAACGCCTAGCATTCCTATTGTCTCAAACTGATGAGTATATTGGAAACTTAACAGAGATGGTGAAACAGCACAAATTTGAACAAAGGCGCAAGTTGAAGGAACACAAACAGAGAAAGGTAATCATCCAATTAATTTCTTCTAAAAAAACTCTTTTTGAAAGCAGCTGCCATGTGCAATGATCTGACCAGTGGCTTTTTAATTTTAGAAGAAGAAGAAGAGACGAAGAACAGAGGATGGCGAAGGTATGGATGCTTTTAATGATGAAAGCCAGATGTCAGAAGCAAGAGTGACTGTCATTGAAACTGCTACAGGTACCAAATGTCTAACATTTTGCTATGGATTTTGTCTCAGTTTTGGGTATTTTATGTGTAATCGCAACTTGTGTGGGTAACCTGTACTTGTGCTTCTGCAGGGAGCATGCTGCGTGGAGAAGCTGCTCCTCTAGCCAGTCAGTTTCAAGTGTGGCTCGACATGCATCCAGGGTGGGAAGCCGCACCGAGAGAAGATGATGATGATGACTCGGAAGATGATTCTGACGACGACACCGATGAATACGAAGAGGATGACGGGGGAATTTTACAGAGCCGTGCCGAGAAATTAACGGACGAAGATAAAGCCAAAGTTGTCATCTCGAGTACAAAGGTTGAGGATGATGAGTACAAGGTGTTTTCTGAAGAGCAAACTTATTATAGTATTGCTCACACCATTACGGAGAAGGTGACTGAGCAACCAAAAATCATGGTGAATGGAAATCTGAAAGAATATCAAATCAGGGTAAGTAAAATCAGAAAATTTATAATAGTTTATTGTAAAGGAGATCTTGAACAGGCAATTTCACCCTCTTGTTTTTTCTGTGTTTTTTTTTCGTGACAGGGTCTTGAGTGGCTTGTTTCCCTGTACAACAATAACTTAAATGGTATTCTAGCCGATGAAATGGGATTGGGAAAAACAATACAAACAATTGCTCTCATTGCATACCTAATGGCACAGAAACGAGTGAACGGACCATTTCTTATCATCGTTCCGTTATCGTAAGTTCCAAGAAGAGGTTGACGTTCAAAGTGTAATGCTTCGTTCAAGTGTCAGCGTTCACGCAAACATAAAGCGGTGAACTTAGAAAGCTAGTCTGTGAAGTTCAGCGAACATCCAAGTTTGCAACCCTTTATCTGGCTATGTTCGCTTCTCGGTGTTTGCGCTAATGCCGACACTAAACATAGATTAATGCGACTAAATCTTGCCAAATAACGAACTTGTTGTGTGAACACTTGGTGCGTGATTCTTTGCAGAACCTTGTCCAATTGGGTGCTGGAGTTTGAGAAGTGGGCGCCTTCAGTGTGCGTCGTGGCTTACAAAGGATCCCCAGGCGTAAGAAGAAACATTCAGAGCCAGATGAGAGCCACCAAGTTTAATGTACTTTTAACAACGTACGAGTATGTCATAAAAGATAAGTCTGTGCTGGCAAAACTTCGTTGGAAGTTTATGATCATAGACGAAGGACATCGAATGAAAAACCACCATTGCAAACTGACTCAGGTTTTGAACACTCATTACCTGGCCCCACACCGACTCCTGTTGACTGGAACACCGTTACAGAACAAACTTCCTGAACTGTGGGCTTTGCTCAACTTTCTCTTACCGTCTATCTTCAAATCTGTGAGCACATTTGAGCAGTGGTTTAATGCTCCGTTTGCAACAACCGGCGAAAAAGTAGAACTGAATGAGGAAGAGACAATTTTGATCATTCGCCGCTTGCACAAAGTTCTACGTCCGTTCTTGCTCCGCCGCCTTAAGAAAGAGGTTGAATCTCAACTTCCCGATAAAGTTGAGTACATTGTCAAATGCGACATGTCTGGTCTTCAGCGTGTCTTATACCGGTAAGTGTTCTCAATTGACCACATTTGTTCGATAACAGATGCTTATGGGTTGAGTTCTGCTTTCTCATCAATTCATTCTTGTTTCAGTCACATGCAAAGCAAGGGTGTTTTGTTAACTGATGGTTCCGAGAAAGGAAAGCAAGGCAAAGGCGGCGCAAAGGCACTAATGAACACCATTATGCAGCTTCGTAAATTGTGCAACCACCCGTTCATGTTCCAACATATCGAGAAGGCGTATTGCGACCACGTGGGCATAAACGGGAGTATCGTGATTGGGTAAATGTCATCTAGCACTTGTTCGACTGCTGGTTACTTATCAGTACCTACTACCACTAATAGTCATAGAAAATAAAATTTTGTTTTTTTCTAGGCCAGACTTGTATCGTGCATCTGGGAAATTTGAACTTTTAGACCGGATTCTACCGAAACTGAAGTCTACCAATCATCGTGTTCTACTTTTCTGTCAAATGACACAACTGATGACTATCATGGAGGACTACTTGGGATGGCGAGGATTCCAATATATGCGCTTAGATGGAACGACCAAAGCTGAAGATAGGGGGGAACTTCTGGCAAAGTTCAATAGTCCCGGCTCGGAATATTTTGTATTCCTCTTGAGTACCAGGGCTGGAGGTCTTGGACTTAATTTGCAGTCGGCTGATACAGTGGTTATTTTCGATTCTGATTGGAATCCTCATCAGGTGAGAATAAGGCTTGCGTTTCCTGTTACTTTTGGTGGATAAATCTGGAGCCTCGGTGTTGGATTACTTACTGGTATGAAATCTTGTTTAAAGGATCTTCAAGCACAAGACAGAGCTCATCGAATCGGCCAGAAGAATGAAGTCCGTGTTTTGAGGCTGATGACAGTCAACTCTGTCGAGGAGAGAATTCTTGCAGCCGCACGCTACAAACTTAACATGGATGAGAAGGTTATCCAAGCAGGAATGTTCGATCAGAAGTCTACCGGCACTGAAAGACAAAAGTTTTTGGCTACTATTCTCCATCAAGATGAAGCTGATGACGAGGAAGAGAATGAGGTCCCTGACGATGAAACTGTGAACCAGATGATTGCACGAACGGAGAACGAGTTTAAGTTATTCGAGAAAATGGATCGGGATCGGCGAATCGAAGATGCCAGCCGACCAAGATTGATGGACGATTCAGAATTACCAAACTGGCTAAACAAGGAGGAAGACGAGGTAGAAAAGTGGACAGAAGAGGAAGCCGACGATCGTTTCTACGGTCGTGGATCTCGCCAACGAAAGGAAGTCGATTACACGGACAGTTTAACAGAGTCAGAATGGTTGAAAGCAATTGACGAGGGAATCGATCCTGAAGAAGACGATGATAGAAGGTTGACCAAGAGAAAATCGCGCAAGAAGAGGAAACGAGAAGAAGAAGAAGAAGCGACAACATCAACGCTGCCGCTGCCAGTGGTGCAGCAGGTGGCTACTCCTGTGGACATGCCGCCGGCTCCGAAGAAACGCCGCGGGAGGCCACCGATCGATAAGTCCCTCAGAGTCGACACCAAGCTGAAACGACAAATGAGAAGATTGCTGGAAGTAGTTGTCAAATATACAGACAGGTAAATGAAATGCTCCCCACTGTGAGGGTTTACTTTTTAGCGATTGGTCGGCTACCGAGTATGCTAGCTGAGCCATGCATTCGTGAGGTCCCAAGTTGTATCCTTGTAACTGGCCTATTTGTGGTTTTGCCATGATTTCCCAAAACATTTCCTGGCAAATGCTGTGAGATTTCCTTCATTATAAGGGCACAACCGTCTCCTTACCAGCTCTTTTTCCGATTCCTGACCCCTCTAGTTAAGCTGTATGCAACTTAGACGATGGTGCGGTCATCCTAAGATAGACATAGAAAGAAAATTTGTTATTTTCAATATCGTGTGATTGCTTTTCTAGGGATGGGAGAATATTAAGCGACCCTTTCATGAAGCTTCCATCTAAACGAGAACTGCCTGACTACTACGATATCATTAAAAAGCCATTGGATGTAAAGAAAATCAGACAAAGAATTGAAGAGAGCAAGTACAATAGCTTCGACGACATGGAACTGGATTTCATCCAACTTTGTCGTAATGCTCAGAAGTACAATGAGGAGAGTTCGCTTATTCACGAAGATTCCATCGTTTTGGAGACTGTCTATCTCAAAGCTCGAGCTCGAATCGAGGCAGACACTACGGAGGAGGCTCTGCAAGAACAAGATAAGGGAGATGAAGATGATGCTAAAGAAGACGACGAACAGTCAGGCGAGGACTCCATAAGATCATCCACGAAGGCAAGAAGTAGTAAAGGCAGTAGTCAAAGATTTCACAAGAAGGTTAGGAAATCAATACCACTTCAAGAAGACGACCCCGAAGATGCTAATCCTGTAACTGAGGATGACACGAGGGGTGAAGAGGAGAATGATGATTATGACGATGATGATCAAGAGGACGATGACGATGGGGAAGGCACCAAAACGGGACATGAAGAGAGAGAAGAGGTATGCTACAACTTATGGTTGAGATGCAATTAATTATTTCTTTCTATCTCTAGGGATGAGTACAGATCACTTTTTTTGTATTATTAGTGCAATTTGACCCGTCTACACCGACAAGTCTTGTAGAAATGGAAATAACAAAAAGTTTTTATTTCATGTTTTAGGTTGGTGAAAACTCGATGGTAGCTGCGACAACTGCTGATTTAAGCCCTCAGTAAAATCAGACCTCAAATATTTTGAAGGTAAGAGGTACATGTTCAAAAAACTGATTTACAAACTGGGTTTGAATGGTTTGAGGCAAATATTGTGGTATATATTAACCATGTGGGTGTTTAAATGCTAAGAAATCCACACAAACTTTCCCAATATGTAAGGTATGCTTTTTACATCTTCAGGGGAAAAAACTCTTTGGAAAGAATAAACCTACAATTCAAATTGAACATAATAAAAATAAAGTTTCAGTAGTGCTCATGTTAGAAAATAGACATGAGTCAAAAGAATTTTATTAAGTTATAATCGACTCTGCATCTAAAGAAATCTCACCTAAACTATTAGAATCCTTTAAATTCTATGGTTCATGATTTTCTTCGGTTTTGCTATGTTATAGATCTTCTTGACGTTTCACCGTCTTCAGAAGTGAAGTGATGGAAGTTGACAAACGAAAATAAAATCATTTTTTCTCTGCTTTCTTGTTTCAGGAAAGAATGAAATAGCGGCCCGATACCCGCTGCCAGACTACATCGTAAACTTAGCCAGACACTGCTTGTCCTCCCCCTAATTCTTGGTTAACGGACAACTCTACAAACAAGAAGAAGGAGCACCGATGGGTTCACCCTTATCCCTGGTGGTGGCCAACCTGTTTATGACAGAGTTCGAGACAAAAGCCCTCGAATCGGCCCTCCTCAAACCCAACTGTTAGCTGAGGTACGTCGATGACACATTTGTGGTTTGGCCGCACGGAGCCGACAAGCTTCAAGACTTCCTTAACCACATCAACAGCGTCCACGTGAGCATCCAGTTCACTATGGCAGTCGAAGCCGAGAATAAGCTACCATTCCTTAACTGCCTTATTCTAAAGAAACCGGACGGATTCCTTGGCCACGCCGTCTATAGGAAACCGACACACACCAACCGGTACCTTAACGCAGCGTCTCATCACCACCCAGCCCAGCTCCTATCAGTAGCAAACTTGCTAGCACCGATCCAAAGGCATATTCGATGCAGAACACCTCAAGACTGAGTGCGACACCCTCAAGAATGCACTGCTTCAGAACGGCTACACCTTCAACGACTTTCACCGAGCTTGGAACCCCCGCAGCGAGACAAAGAAAGACAAAAACGAGGACGAGAAACCAGCCGCCATCGCCTTCTTGCCCTACTTCAAGGGGACTTCTGACCGCGTTGGAAAACTCCTTGCAGCTGCCAATGTGAAAACCATATTCGGCACCGATCGAAAGATCAGAGACCTACTGCGGAGCAGCAAGGACAACATTGCGTTAGAAGATCATGGCGTCTATGAGGTGCCTTGTGGGGACTGCAACAACACTGCAAAAACACCTATGCCGGGCAGACAAGCCGCCACATGTCGACGCGGCTCCGCGAACACTAGCGAGCCGTCGCAAACAAGCAGAGCACAACGTCGCTGTACCAGCACGTCGAGCAGACTAGCCATACGATCAAGTTCGAGGGGATGAAGTCATCAGCCACAGTTGAACACTACACTACTCGCACCATCCGCGAGGCGGTCGAAATTGAACGTCACCCGTTCAATATGAATAAACGAGATGACAGCATCAGACTCCCACATGCGTGGAAACCTGTCACGGACATGATATCCGTGAAACCTGCAAGTCCCACCGTGACTCCATCCGCACCAACTGCAACACCTGGCCACGCAACGAGCTACGGCCTGGCTCAGAACACCCGATCGGTCACAAGAAGAAGAAAATAAAAGAGCTAATAAAACGGGGCATCACCAAATGTGCCGTGAGCACACAACAAGAGGCAGTGATCACCAGGGTTCATGCAGCATTTACACAATGTATGTAATGTAATTTACATCATGCAGCAATGTATCATTATTAGTTTGATAATTAACCTTTTGTTCTCAATCACTCATTTTATGCATAGTTTTGCATATATTCACTACAGACTTCGAAGCTAATGTACTTTGGGTAGATTTCCATCTAGTGTTTTATTGGTTGTGGTTGGATAATCACTTAAATATTTTACACTTTACTAATCAAATCGACATTGAAGGCAATTTTTGTGATTTTTTTTTTAATTTTTCTATTTGAGTATGCCCACAGTCCATACTGTGAGAGATCATACAACATTACACCCACAAAATGGCTGACTTGGCCCTACCTTCCTGTGTTATTTGTCACTATTGCCCCTGGCGGAAAAGTATGTTCTTAAAAAGTAAAGGGTGCATGATGCTTTGTTTATTGCTTTGCATTAAATTTAATTGATTATATTAACACAAAATGTTGTCTTTCTAAAGAAATTTTATTGAACTGTAAACCATATGAAATTAATGTTTCAGTACAAATTGAATATTGTCACTTAGCAAATTAAAGAATTCATATAAACCATGTGTTCTTTTTGTTACAAGTTAATCGTCCTGTTGACATAGTAAGGCTACTCCTCGCTTGATCCAATGAGACGATGGAAGACTGGTGCTAAGCAGAATTGGAAGAACATAATTGGTAGAGTGGCCAGTCGTGGACAATATCCCCCTGCGCTCCGAAGTCTTGTATAGTGGGCTTTTGTATCTCTGACCATCCTGCATATTTGCCTTGATTGTAGGTTTGAACCATATTAATGGTAATGCATCCCACAAGATCTTGGGAAATTGCTCAGCCAATTCATTCCTGTAATTAGTGAAATAATCTCCTGTTTACATAATCAAAGCACATCAAAGCCCAAACTGTACTTGACATCAATTGTCTATGTGGAGAATCTAAGTTTGGAGTAAAATATCAAGAATGGTGCAACATCCAATGAGCTGCCCATACTATATTTATAGCGGGAAAACAAATTACCGTGTGCCATTTTTGTGTGAGAATACGCTAGCTACAATTCCCTGTATTCTAACTTAAAACCGCATACCGTTTTCTATCCCAGCGCGCACCATCCACAAATAATCCCCAGCAGAAAACTCCGTCTTTTGGTGCCGGTTGATCTTTGTTGTCGGTTTTTAATATCTCAAAATCAAACACAAGCTGGTCGATGGGAATAGTATACTTTCTGGCAAAATTTTGCATGGCACCAGTCAAGAATGCTTGCGTGAAAAAAAATCCTGAGAGCCAGAACACTTGCGGTTTTCCTACATCATACCAGTGCTGTCGGGAAAGATTTGGATGTATTTTAATCGATTCATTTTGTTTGAAGCTGAAAATAGTTCATGTGTGCATTGATGATGTATACTGACCTGCAGGGTACCTATCCGTTCCAAAAGATCCAGTATGTAGCTTCCCAGTGGTTTCAAATTTGGGTATGAAACTTTATCCCATGCTCCAGGAACTTTTCCAATGGCTAGAGATGCAGATAGAACTTCCAATTGGGGTGACATTACTATCATACCCTTAATAGCCTTTAGGATATTCTGAAGGGAACTACGAACCACTGAGGTAAGTCTGTTGAATCGCTCCATTTCTTGAACAAGGACTGTGTTCATCGATTCGTTATATTGTACTGGATATTTACCCATTGACTTTTCTAGGTCAAAGTTCTTGGGAAGCTAAAACAAGGCCCAGATTTTGTCAGAATTGATTTTCTGCAGAGGAGTAATATTTTAAAATAACCATCATCTTCACCTTTCCTAAAATGTCGCTGGCAATGTCAAAGATGAGAGTATCTGATTTCCCGGAGTCGCCATGCGATTCCCCATGGATGAGAAGCATGGCATTTAAAAGATTTTTTGAATACAGCAGATCTCGAGTTATGCCGGCGTTCATGTTCAAACCAAATACTTCTGGCTGAGGATTCACTGGGATGTTCTAGAAATAGAAACCGTACCACGTGCGGGATGATTGGATCAGTTTCAAAATAAAAAATTTCCATTTGTTAATAATCCAAACAGGAATGGCTTCAATCACTTAGCCGCTTAGAGTATTTATTTTGAAAATTTAGAGCACTTTGTGGCAATATTTGTCAGCCCAGGGATTGTACAAGTCCAGTCTGGCTGACACTGATAGTTTGGGCAACACTTTTTAAAAAATAACAGGAGTTACCACAGGAGATCTCTCGTCTATACTTGCGCACGTGTGTCAGCTTGATTTTCAATCCCTGTTAGTGCTAAAAGCAGCTGAGTTATGTTGCTTAAAATATGGGCATTTCATAACTTGATCAGTGTTGCTGCAAATCTGGATCCCACACAGCTAAGTTTTTTTATTTGTTCATGAATGGTGGGTGGGGGGGAGGGGAGGGGTCAATTTTGCCTAATTTTAAAAATGTTAAAACAAATGGTGAATGTGAAGAGTCTGTCTATGATGAATTCAGGATGGTAGAAAGTGGGTCTCAGGGCACCAGGGGAGTATCCGGAGTTTCATTGGATTTCATTTTGGGCAAAGCTATTGATTGGTAACCGTTGTGACGTTAATGGATTACAGGTTTGATGACAATGGCCCAATTTGGAACAGGGAATTTGGAGCATAAATAAAGTTTCAAATACTACAAATTGCTCCCTGTAATGTTTTTTTTCCGCTGTTCTGCTGTGATTCAGAGACACCCAAATCTTAAACCAAGCTCTAGTAACAAAAATGGCTGCACAGAGTTTTATTCTATCCCAGCAGAAGTCCAGCAGAACTTGAGATTGTTTATCCAACACTAACAGTAAAGTTAATATGTACCTCTATGTGGGCTAGGAAGGCTTGATACGTTAGCTTTTGCGGAAGCTTGTACTCTTCGCCAGGTCCAAATTCGTAATTAGGATTCTTGATCACTTCCGATTTCACTAAATCAAAGAGAATAGTGTTTAGGGCACGGCGATCCCAATCGTCTGTTACTCGGCCTCCGTAGTTGCATTCTCCAGTCAAATACCGGATTGCATCAAATGGTACGTCTTTGTACTCGTTGGTGAGCATCTGTAACAACAAATCTGATAAATTCCTTGTCTGATGACTCCCTATGCAAACAATCGAATTGCTATTCTACTGCTCTGAGAGATCGTGAATGAGAAAAAAATCAGCCTGTACCAACGTAAAGAGCAAACAACTGACCTGTAGTTGACGAATTGAAATTTGGAAGTCCGATTCGTTAAATCCGTACGGGATGTTCCAACCGATAGCTCCAAACTTTCTCCGTTCTTGCACCACTGCATGAAAGAAACATATTGCAAAGAGAAGCTTCGTAAACTCTTTTTCCTTGCCTGGGCACCCTTCATAAAATTCCGAATCTTTTACAGGCTCTGAAGAATAGGATCGAAGGAGATTCTGTTGAAGTCCAGTTGGAGGCTCGTTGGTCATTTTTACTCCACACTGCAGCAATGACTGAGGGAACTGAAACACAAAGCTTTTTGTTCGTAATGCCGCTTTTATAATTGAAATCGGTTCATTGATTACGAAAGTAGACTTTGTAAATGACAGAGAACCCAACTAAAGCAAATCATATTAAGAGCCAGTTTTTCAGTGGGCCGTTAAATCTTCTTCAAGACATCTGGTTGGCTGTTGCTTTGGAAATAACAAATTAACGGACTGTCAGATATTTAACGGGCCACTGAAACAGAATTTCACCTCAAAAATGTGTTGCTGGGCGGAGACTCAAACCCGGTCCTTCCGATTCAGCCTCCAATGCTCTACCAATTGAACCAACTAGGCTACTCATATGAAGTGAAATTAACTATCACTCATATACAAAAATGTTGTCTGGTTAGCTCATTTGGAAGAGCATTGGAAGCTTAATCCAAAGATCTGGGGTTCGAGTCCCTGACCAACAAGACATTTTTGAGGTGAAATTAATATTCACCAATCGGACTAACCTTTTCCGATGGGTAGCTAGTAAGCCACAATCGAAAGCTCGTGCTCGTGTTTCTAACTTCCATGTTTTCGCATATCTTTTCCAAGATTGGCATCCATGACACAGCCAAATGACAGTTTTGCAAGCAAACCCAATGTCCTTCCGCCTGACCATGCTGGATCATTGCTAGAGCAATAGGGCCCTGCCAAGATAATGTATGACACCATTAGTGTGCTGGCGTATGTCTGCTACAATCAACTTGCTCGAGTTCTGAGTAAGGGTTACCCAATTTTGAGTATAAATTAATGACAGGTACTTATATTTTGTCAATCTTACCTGACCCTGTCCAAGAGATATCGATTGGAACTTGTCGCCGTATCCCATCGTCTCCGCAAACTTGAGAAGGGATGCCATTGGATCCGCACCGGGCGACAGAATAAAGATCAGAGGGGACAGACAATTAGAATCGATGTATGATTTGCTGATTTCAAATGCAGGTGGAGAAATAAATTTCTGTCCCATTTCATCTCTTACAAACAGCATTACAGATGTCAGTGTCTAAAACAAAAGAAAAGAAAAGGTTATTAATTTTTAAAAATGTCTTGGACTCAGGGCCGAATTTCAGTCAAGGCAGCTAATGAGCAATTTCTAGCTACTGATAATGAGTAGGTATTAGGTAGGTTTTCCTTAAGATCTATTTTTTCTGACTTTACAAGTTACGGCTTCTTTGAGGGACTCAAATACTGAGTGTTTCTAGAACGTTATTACATTACAAACCTTATCGGGCCTCAACACTCGAATGATAATAAGCTTTTGAAATGGTGAAAGTTTTTCTTCCCATGGGTTTGGTAATGGCTCCAACTGTGGATCTGACAAATCATAATATCGTTGCCAAGATTTCAAGTCTGACTTAAAATAGCCTAGAAACCCTTTAAAAGATGGCAAATCATCCAATCGGCAAATTTCATCCCACGACTTTTCACTCAGCCATTCAGCTGCTGGATTCGGCACTGTGTTCTCCAACCCAACGCCTCCCGTCAATAAAAACATGAACTCTTGTTTATCCAGCCTCTCTTGTGCCCTGAAAAGACAAACTTATTAGTTAACGAAACAACAAGTTGGGAATATGTTCACAGGAGGTTATGTGCTGGCTAATTTACTTACAATAAAATATTTGAACACATGATGAATGAAAACATCAGCTTATCTTTCTCAAAAAGTGAGCGGCAGACATTGCTGTATAAATTATAAGTAAATGCTTGTGATAGAGTCTGCATTCGGACAGTCACATTCCTATTTTTTGGACTGATAAAAGAAAAACAGAGGATTAGAACATTATTTTCATTGGCAGCCAACAATCAACAGTGCAGCAAATTGGGTATGTGCATATACTTTCGAGGGCTTGCCTGACAAGCAGATGTTTTTATGAAGGGGTTTAAAACAAGGTGGTCGAGAGATGACTTGGTTGAATGGTCATAATTATTGGAAATTGTAAGGAAGCAATACTTGGGACTAGCCTAGCGCCCGCCCAATGGGTGGAATAATATTTCGTAAAATTTAACTATTCAAGTATATTTATAAAATTTTGGCTTCGTCAAGTAAGTTCAGCTTCCTTCCGAAATTTTTTCCTCGTTTTGGGTTTTGTTATTCCAGGCTTTGTCTTGTAATTTAGGGTTCATGTCACAATTTGGAAATTTCCCTCTCATGGTTCCACTCAATGAGCTTTGCCTAAAAACTTGGGCTTTCTCTTGATATTTGGGGTTAGCTCTCATAAGGAGCAGAAATGTAATTAATTACCCTTTATTTTCCCAGATGGGCCGGATCATGCTTCCATCCAGTTAGGGCGTTCTTTTAATTACCCGATGGGCTGAACCAAGTTTTCGTTCAGCCACAAACTTGTTTCTTTTCTTGTAAAGTTTTAAAAAAAATTCCAAAAAATACTTCAAAATTTGACTAACAGAATGTAATTCATAATGCAAGAATTAGTCAAAAACAAAAACCATATTAAGGCAAGCTACAATTTTAGAAAGTTTTGGATTCACTGTCGCCCCGAACGACATATCTTGTGTAAACATCCAACTTCTGCCATGAATTTAGGCCAAAAAATTCAATTTGATCAACCCCCCCCCACACACACAACCCCCACACCCCACACAACAAAGCCCATTTTGGGTCGTGTAGGGTTGAGATCCAAAGGTTGCATAAAGTTAGCAATTTTTTGGCAACGGAAAGAAATTGAAGACATTGTAGTACTCAAATGATGCGTGGTACGGAAACATATAGGCATGACACATTTCATGTTGAAAAAAAAACTGATGGACAAGAACATTTTTATAGAGAGTATTTTAAGATAAACAATACCCTAGCAACAGAAATCAAGATTATGATTGCAGCTTACACTTGTTTACTACACTTAGTAGTGAACTTTTATGCTTTATTTACAACGGCGCAACTTGTACGTCTGTGCGAGGGCCATACAAGCTTTTAGCCAATCGGAACACTAATCCAGGTCACAAGGTTGAGCACTGTAACTCTGCATTGGAGGGCAACTTTGACGTAAACGTTTTTTACCATTCTGTTGCTACTTCTATCTGCTACATTGATATATGATTTGCCTGTTTCATTCACATAATGCAACAGCAGTTGTATCGAACTAACCAAAGAATAAAGAGCTAGTTGTTTGAAAGTCATGAATTCAGACTAGTGCCCAGTAAACACTTAGTAACTGATGCTATCCCTACTACCTATCATAAGGTGTAGTAGTGCAGAAACTTCCTTAGAAACTTAGAAACTGTGTTGAAACTTGAGAGGCATTACCTACCTTGTGTCGATTGAAATCACATAGATGTTGATGAACCAGCCCAACGAGTATTGGTACATTGGATCGATGTTCGGAAGGTCAGTGATGCAGTAATAAAGCACAGCCGAATGCTGTGCTATCGGCCGATAGGCCTGTCGAAACCTCTCGATTTCCTCCGTAGTTTTTTCAGAAACTTTTTGTTTCTCTATGATGTTTTCAGAGAGTATCTACAACATCAGGTATGCAAACTATTTTAGGAAGAATTCTAATTTCAAATGAAATATTCAATATTTTAAGTGTGTTCGACTATAGTGTGATTATGTGTATACTAATGAAATGACCGATTCATTAGTTTTGTTTGTTTTTGGGTCATCCCGCACCAAAACGCCAAAAAAAAACGCCAAAATTTACCTCAACCTCGGCAAATCTAACGGTTTTTTCCCTTTTGGAAAATAGCAAACAAGACAAATAAAAAAATATGTTTAAGCCGTTACGCTTTATCTTGGTTATTGCGGAAGTGACAGGGGTGTCAAAACTACCCTCCTAAGACAGCAGTGCGTAAGTAGAATATTTTTAACTTTGAAGCCGTCAACTTAAGCGATTTTTTTTTTTTAAGAACAAGAGCTCTTAAAATGGCCGATTTGGAGGTGCCAGAAAAAAGCAAGTAAACTTATTTGTAAGTGTTAAAAAATTGGAGTGAAATATTAAGGGCAAAATTTACCCCTGATATTAAGGGCAAAATTTACCCCTGAAAGTATATTTAAAAAAAAAGGGAACTCAAAACATTGTGCTAAGAAAAATGCTTTCTATCAAAATAACCAAACTTTGCTTGGAGACTGAATTACTATAAGGAGACTTTTTCAGTTTTACAAGCAAAGGCTGCACCCAAAAGTGCTTATTTTTAACAAAATTGTGATGTTGACAGAGTGTTAACAAGTATTGCTCGAAACATTTCCACTTAGGTCTTATAGTTTGCCCGTGGAAGGGGTTTATATGTCGCACCGCAGCCCGGGATAGCACTACAACATAAGATACCCAAACGTGCGGCACCCAGACGTGCGGCACCCAGACGTGCGGCACCCAGACGTGCGGCACCCAGACGTGCGTCACGAGATTACGCTGCGGTGGAAGGGGTGTTTAGCCAATTCAATCGATTCTGGGCACCTTTCAGACTTCTGAGAGAGTATTTACGAGCCATAAATCCTAGCTCTGTGTCTTTTCTTGATAGAGCGAATTTTGACTCTTTGAAGTGATTTTTAACTTCCAAATCATATTTCAACCCCTTTTTGGGCTAGATGGTGGCTCAAATTTTCAGGCATGAGTATTTTATTTCAAACAGCTCATGTTTATTTTAGCTTATTCAAAAATTAACAATTTGTATATCTCCGTGACGCACCCGCCAGGAATTAATCTAGTTGAACCCTCCGCCCCCACCCCCTGCCTGGGGTGACTGAACAACACCAACATATTTCATCTGTAATACCTTCATATGCATCTATATAATTAGGTGTCACCTTCTATTCACCTCGATTGAGCAAGTAGCTCTCTTCGAGTACCTACTAAATGCACACATTCCGTGGTTTTGTGCCATTTAGGGTGTTCTGTTGTTTGAGCCTTCGGACTCTAAAAAGTCTCCAAGTTAAGGTTTGGTATGTTGACAGAAAAAATATTCCTCACAACAACTTTATTTAATTGCTCAAAAGCTAAAAATATTCTACATACTCGCTGCTGTCCTAATAGGTTAGTTTTGACACCTCTGTAACTTCCGCAATAATCGAGTTAAAGCGATATGGTGTGATTTTTTTTTGTAATTGTCATCTACAGTCGATGTAGCAAGGGTAAGCAAAATCCAAGATGGTTAGGTAATTTCATTTGTTGATTTGATGCGGAATGACCCTTGTAGACTAGGACTTCCTGAAAACGCTAAACATGGACACGTTGTGGGATGATCGTAATGTGTCTGGCAAAACTTCTTTTATTGTGGTAATTGTGCAAGCTGCTTCTCGCTTTTTCAACATAAGGTCCAGTTTCTAAGAAACACGCATTCAGCTGGTAAGAGACACACGAGAAATTACGATTGTAAAAATATAAAAAAGAGACTTTAAGGACACTGACTTAACAGGTCTTGCTCAAAATTTAATACGGTCTTTGTTGAAATATATTACACGTCTGTGGAAAGTTTCACCACGTTCAATGCAGAACTTTGGCATGGAGAATGTGACATAGTTCCATGAAATTTTCAGATATCACAAAAACGCGATTTAGAATAACACAACTGAACGGATTGAGCCCAATATCAAAGCAATTCAAAGATGAAACCTTGCTAAGGTATTCTGCACGTGTCATGGAAATGAAAGAATCCATTTGACATACAGACAGAAAACAAATAGTAGAAAAAGTCGATAAAATTAGCAAAAATTTACATGCAAAATTCAGAATAAAAAAATTATAGATTGCGCTCAAAAAAGTGGTCGATCTAAGTTCAAAGATTTGCAAGGTTCTCTGAAAATTTAATTGAAATTGGTTCAGGTCTTTGGCCAGCATCATATGAACGAGCAAACAAAAAACAACGTCCAAAGCTTTTTTATGCTGGTAGTCACATTAAAGTCTACGCTTCAATCGTAATACTCATCCAATTATTTACCTTTGATGTATCGAGGACCTGAATTGCAGCCTCATCCTCAAGAATATTTCCTGAAGTTGTAGATAAAGTGACCAAGATGCTATCTTCAACGTCTTTCAGTTTTCTTATGTTAAGTGCACACTCGGTGATCAACTCCTGCCGTTGGGCTTCCAGCTCAGGTCTGAATCACAAGAAACACGTAGTTTCAATGATGCAGTAATTGAGCTGAGTAATTGCAACTGAGTTAATTTAACAGCTTGGTTTTTAAATACAAACCTTTCTTGTGCAACAACAATTCCCAGAAGTTGGTCTTCTAGCCCTTCAATGGTGAGGGCAAAATTCACCAATGTCACTTTATTAAATACTTCGGGCAGGTAATGCGGATTACGTAATTTTGATGTCATGTAGAAACGAAATTTCAAGTTGTATTCCATAACATTTTCACCCAAGCTTATCATCCACTGTTTTCCTGGAAATTAATTTCAATCTTAAGCAAGTATGATGGTGAATTAAGAGAATTTCAAATGGAAGAGGCTTTGAAATTTGTCGACTTCTACCAGATTTAAAGATGTTTTTCATGAGAATTGGTTCCAAAGGCGATTCCAGTTCTTCGTAGATATTTTCCAAGATCACCGGTTTCCCAAATTCCACACAATGCTCAATTATTTTCATATAATTAGAGTCTGACAACTTAATAACATTAAGTTCATTTACTCTTTCCATACTTTTAATCCATTTGTTTGCTTGTCCCTGTGGATCGACCATTAATGACCACCTGGAAACAGATCAGTAGAATAAGACAATCGCTATTATATGTGACAGCTTACTCAGAAATCGAAGTCAACGTTAAAAATGAAAACTGATTAACTAATATCAGTTATTAGAACCTTCCATCTTTCTCCATTACTCTTACCTTTTTGAAATATCTACAATTATTCCATTTTCTACCGAGAAGTCATCTCTTGGCAACCCATAAATGTTCCAGTTCTGTATTTTTATTTCGGATCCAAGAACTCTCCGGAAGCTGTATTCAGCAGATGCTGGGATTTTCAGCTGAACTACGTAGCTACGCCAGTTCTCTACAGCATCAGCTCTGTAATGTCGTAGAAATGTCATCATCAAAACCTAACCCTCAGAAAGCAAGCATCTTTAAAGGGTCAAGCCGTCACTTGCTAACTGTGAATCATCATGCAGATTAAAAACCAGACTAGTCTAAAACAAAAGCCGTGAAACAACATGCCGAAAACTTGGTGTTGTCACAGCA
The DNA here is from genome assembly GCA_003287335.1 of Lednia tumana. Lineage (NCBI taxonomy): Eukaryota > Metazoa > Arthropoda > Insecta > Plecoptera > Nemouridae > Lednia > Lednia tumana. Next base: position 20,413 of record QKMV01000144.1, read on the forward strand.
ATGACATCGTAACAGAAATCAAAGTGGTCTTTTCAGTTCTCACAATAGCACCCATACCTCAGTGCTTAAAACATTTTTCAGAAATTTGTAGGATGCAGTTCCAATGGCGGAAATCTGTGGCCTCTTGTAACAATTGCACCTTTTTATGTTTTAATCTCACTGCTATCAAAATTAAAAAAATTATTTCACTAGATTTTATATTTTCAAAAATAACTTAATATCCTATTTTTGCTCCCACCTGCTCTTTGGCAATGAAATGCAAAATTAATGTGAGGTCAGTATCTTTTCTTAAAGTGCAACAAAGTAAAGCGGTGCCACTACTATTTTTTTAATGTTACGTAAAAAGTAGTAATAGTACATTTTTAGTTAAGTAGTGAGTAAAGTCATGCCACTACTGATAAAAAGAAACTAACCCGAGACTGACGACCTAATGGAGAGTTTTTTTACACAAGCCGATAAGTGGCTAACAAATCCTTCAACACTGATGCCATTGGAAGCTATTGACAAACCTGTATTTGGTGGTGAAAGGCGCTAGATATGCAATAATCCCACAAGACACAAGAATGTCCCCAGGGAGCGAGTCGTAATCATTCTGCAAAGCATCGGCAGCTGCTGACCATCTAGCCTTTTCTCCACCCAAGCCACCTATTAATTTTTCGGCTCTCATCAATTTATTTGCACATAACTCAACCTCTTCTTCTAATTCCCTTTTACGCTCGTTAGCTTCATCCAACTGAATCTTCAACTCTTCCAATTGATCTTCTAGTTGTTTCAACTGGCTACGTTTCTCTTCAAGTAGCCGCATAGTGTCATTATATTGCTTCTCTGCTATTTCAAGCTTTGCTTTTTTGGGAGCTACTTCCTGTGGTCACAAAGTATTGTTAGGGTTTCAATTATTTTTAATTGTGAAAATTACAAGAATTTATTTTTAATTTGGAAGAATAATGGTTAATGAATTTGTTTTACCTTAGCAACAGCGTCGTACATGTCCATTGCTATGACCCATTTGCAAAGCCCTTCTGCAGCACTAGATGCTTTAGCCACAATGTTTGGTTTAAAATCCTTATTGGGTAAGTAGGTAGTTCGGATAACTTTCATGATGGCCGGTGCTATATTATCTTTATCGTAATCCTTAAGTTGTTGAAGGAAAGTCATGTCTCCCAAAACCTTTTTGCTGGGACCCCAATAGTCAAGAATCTGAAGACAGGATTAATTACTATCTTTTCCACAAATTAGTACCATTGTGAAAACTTGGAGGAAAAAATCCTACCTTTTTACCAGTCGAGGCATCATTTATTCGATCTGGTTTCACATCTCTCATAACGCAAACAGCAGCCATGACCATTTTTACAGGTTCAGGAGGATTTTTCATTGATTTCACTAGAGTGATATCTGCTGGCTTTAAAGTATTCAGTGCAGAAATTGCATCTGAAACAAAAGTATTGTGTGAATGCTGCCCATGTGTTTGTCCCCGCCAATCAATTTGTTCATGTGTAGGGTTAAAGTTTTGTATATTTAAAAGTTACCTTCCAAGATAGGTATAGCCTGTGCTAGATCAGCCATACACTCATCTTTTAGTTCCTGAGCAGCAGCTGCCTGGTCATTGGCCACGGCTTCGTCAGCCCGCACTTGCAGCGAAGCTTTCTGCACTTCTTTCGTTTCATGCTCAATCACATCCATCATTGCATTGGTTTTCTTAGCAGCTAACACTAGTTGTGGTTGGAGTGCAGATAACTCACTCTGCATCACTGATACCTGAGAAGATTTTCATGCAATGTGTGGTGGAGGCTTTTAAAGCAGGTGTGATATTTAAGTGTTTACTTCTGGGTCCACTCTTATTTCAATTTTTTGGTATGAATGCATATAAATTATAATGTTACCAAGTTCAAAACTAATGTGATCTCTTACTTGTTCAGCAGCAAACAACAGCTTGTTTAATCCACCTACATATCTTTCTTTTGCTTCTGTAAGCTCTCCTTGTTTCAACGTAATCAAATCGGTAAACAGTCGTATCAATTCCAAGTATGCTGCAGAGGTAATATATGTTTTACGTCCCTGAGTAAAGAAGAAACTGTCGGACAAATTCCTGAAAAAAACAAATGCATTTTTTATTTTTTGTAGTAGAACTTGACAAATTTGCCATCAACTAATATTATTTCTAATCAAAGAAAGTGAAATCTAATAATTGGAAATGGGGCGCTAATATTACCGCGAAGTTACGTGGAAATATTTGCAGGCAATCACTGCTGACTCCTTTACGTCTTCTGACACTGACACGTTCTGCATGTATTTGTTAGCCACCTGTTCAAGAGCATCTTCTGGCCAACCCTAAAATTCATGAAATTATCAACACACATACAAGCATAGATAGGTATGTTCACATTTCTGATTCAGGAGTCTGTCAAAATTAAAAGGAGACGAAAATTATTAGCCATCCTGTCCCAGAAGAAAAACATAATAAATAATAATCCATTAAGCCTAAGACACTAAAGATTACAGCATGTGACTAGTAGCCTATAATTTGTCTGGTCAGCTAATTAATCTGTGCAAGTGATATTTACTGATGAAACTCACTAATGGGTCATTCCAGGTCAAAGCTGCACATAATTTGACTACGACCATCCAGATTTTCGTCAAAAAATTTTCCGTTGTAAAAGTATGTGAATTTAATATAAACATTTTTTTCTGATTCTTTAGTTCGACCGATTCAAGAGATGTGACCTTGAAAAGTTGGGGTTCAAATGAGAATCATTGGAAAGAGAATTTGAAACTCTATTGTTGTGTGGTTGACATTTTTGCAATATAGTTTTAGTGACTTAGAACTAATTAAATCTTTGTTTTCCAAAATGTCCATCCGGCACAAATGGTTCCGTCATATAAGTTGAAAATTTCAGGAGGTGTCGTCATAACTCATAGGATCTTTACAGGTAAGAAAAGATCTTTTGGGGTTTTGGTGTGGTGTTTTCAGAAAAAATCATTTTGAGTGATTTTTTTTATATTAATGCACATGTTGGCTATCCTACTCCCATTATAATGCTGAATTTAAAACTGAAATTGGTTACAATTTTCAACAAATGACGCTAGTAGATACGTCTGCAACCGATCCGGGATACGATTCGGGATACGTCCAAAGTACGAGTCGCTCAGCTTCTTCCTTTGGAAACCCTTACCATACCTGGCAAGGCATGTAGAATGTGTGCCCAAATAGCTCAGCGGTCGAGCACTCAACTGTTAATCGAGATGTCCGGGTTCGTATCCCAGGCTGGCTGCATATTTTTCGCGCTTCGATTTCTTTCCACAGATGTAATTACTACTAAGTTGCTAAAAATATTCTGCAAAAATGTTTATCACACATGGCTAGAGTTTCAAAGTGTCTTTCCAATGATTTGAATCTGAGCTTTCTAGCTTCAAAACAGCCAAAGGTGTGGACCGTTAAGCTGGACAGTGAGTGCACAAGGGGGGAGGGGGGGGAGGGGCAAATGACCTAAACTTTCCAAGATTACATGTCTCGAACCGGTCAGAAAAAAAGATCAAAAAAATTATTCAATTCTTTCACGAAAATCTGGATGGTCGAGGTCAAATCTTGTGGCAGTTTGACTTGGAATGAGCCTAATATAATTAAACTACCAATAGAAAGTACCTGATCTCTCTTCTGCAATGCACTTGAGTTTTATTAAATACTAGTGCAGTTTCTGAACTTAAGCTCTGCTTTAAATTCAAACAACAATAATATAATTTTTTTGATACTTGAACAAGGAAATCAATTTACTGCAACTATAGGTCATCTTAACTAAGTGGGAATCCAGAAGATGAGCAAGCATAGAAATACAAAGGGCAGGTAGTAGGTACTAGCGGGCACACGGATAAAATATTACAATGGAATTGAAGCACGTGTACCTACTTCTGATACGTCTACTCAATAGCTGAGGAAGACAAAAAAATCAGGTGCATTTTATATGATTGAGAAACTACCTCAACTTGAAATTCTTGGCCATTCAGCGACATAGTTTTGTAAGGCTAAGGGAAATATATTACAGCTTATTAAGTTTTTGGGATTAACATGAAGTTATTCTTGTGACGTCAGGAGGTTATTATTGAAATAAATTATTTTGCTTGAATTAATCGAGGATTAATAAATGTGTCAAAATGAATGCACACACAAAATAACAAACGCACAAAATGGACGCATTTCCGTGCTGTTTTATTTGGGTATTGTTGCCAAAAGGCAAATGCTGGAAATGGAATACCCATTTACTACTGGCCATGGCCGTCTCTTCACCGCCTACCCTACCAATCACTACCCTTCTCAACAAGCTGTAGATCAGCATGGGGGCTCACAGGGTCAAAAGCAATAAACAGTATGATGGTGGGAAAGTGTCCAGTTATGATTTGATTAAAGAAAATTTTGGTCCTCAGAAGGACCTAGGTGTTAAATACGACGTTTCGCCCACGGTGGCGTGGGCATCATCAGGTGTATGATCAGGTGACACCTGATGATGCCCACGCCACCGTGGGCGAAACGTCGTATTTAACACCTAGGTCCTCCTTAGGACCAAAATTTTCTTTAATCAGAGCATAACCGGACACTTTCCCACCATCAATTATGGGCTCTGAACCACTCCGCATTTCCAAACAGTATAATATTGTGCAACAAGATTTTAAAGATTGTTCTGTTAATATTACAAGATATTGATTGAATCTCATTGATATGCACTTAATGTTAATATCGATTTAGAAAGAAAGAGACTTACTTGATACCAGTCAATAGTACAACAGTTTACCAAGGATGGGAAAAGCCGTAGACGGCTGCGGAATGCAGAACCAATGGGGCTGAAGCATACTACTATATGCAGTTTCTGTTTGCAGCGGCTTATAAAAAATGAGAAAACTGCCAATGGGCTGATTTCCAAATTTCTATTGCCCCCTTGTGATGCCAGGCGTACAAGCTGGAATCATAATGGAATGTTTTTTAACAGATTATGCATATTGATTTAATTAACAATCTTAAGTGAATACTGGAAGATCTGTACCTCTAATATCTCTTGTTTCTCATCTACTGGAAAAATGTTTGGCACTTCCCCAGAATTGAGCAAAGAGTCAATGTCTTGCAAGAAATATTCCTCCTTGATTTGACTTTCTGTGATGAGGAAGGTTGTGTCCTTTCCCAATCCTCCAGACTCTCTCAAGGCTTTTTTAATATCTTCCCGCCAGTCATTAAGACCTGGAAACAAAGGGGGGACCAATTTTGTTTACCAAATGCAATTTACATGCATTTTCATCAATTCTATTCATCAGAAAGTACCATAATTTTTTGAAATCTCTGGTTGATGGAACTGATTTCCTGTGATTGTTGTAGCTAGCCTTGTGAGTGATTGCCTTCCTGACCCTCCAACTCCAACTAGTAATCCACTTCCTCCAGGCGTGGCTAAAATACGGCAGATGCGGCTCAAATGCTCAAGAGCAAACCGGAATAGGACAATGTCCATTTTGGATTTGTGAGTGGCATTGTATTCCTCTATCGATCCCATTGCCACATCAAGAAACTCTTCAATGCTAGGTATTTCTTCGTATTTCTTCTCTTCATCTATTGCATCTGGATCCATAAAATTTCCAAATATCAAATCTTGAAGAGATTCTTCTGTTATCTGCAAAATATATCAAATCGTAGAAAAGAAATATTTTTTCTTGTTTTGAACAACGATCTTTAGAAATTATTTACCACATTGTTAGTCATTGGCAGATTATCAAAGACTTGTTCAAAACTCTCATGAAACTGCTCTTTTACTGAGGCACGAAGTCTGTTATAAAACCATTCTCTGTCCTCAGCATCAATCAATCGGTCGTAAAACACTCTTAGCGCCTCGTGAACCCACAGCCTATAATTAAAGTAAGAAAATTAGTACCAAACGTGATATTGAAAGAAGCAACTTATGAAAATGATGTCCACCAATCATGTAGGTACTTACTTAACAAACATCTTCTTACTTTCAACAGATTCCTTCTTGATAAGAGCACACCCTTGAATGACACGTGAAAAATCCCTCAAGTTAAAAACGTAGTGGGACTTTGCAGGTGTTGGTAGCAAATGCTTCATTGCAGCTTGGTACAAGTCGAGCGTAGCTGCCACAATGCTCACTACATTGGACATCACGTCCGATGCAAACCCATTTCGCTACAGCAAAAATAAGTGTCACAACTTCGAAGTTACAAAATCAACTATCCTAGAGGCAATCGTTTCCATCTTTAGGTGCAATCAAGGACAGTAACCAGGACCAGGTACCAGAACCACAAAAATCCGTATTGATCTCGACTGTTTACTGTTTGAGACAGAAACTTGAACCAGCCCCCCAAAGTAAGATTAACTTTATAATACACATTAAATCGCAATTTTTTGCAGCAATGGCCATCTCTCATACCGTACTTAAGTAAATACATTTGTGAATCCAGTTCCTGGTACAACTATTCTACCAGTTTGCATAGTTTTTTTGATAAATCATAGCAATTTACTTCTCAATTAATTACCCTTAAGCCGATGAGCAAAACGGTTGTGAATATTTTGTGCATACTCTCGTCGGAAAAAGGATTGATGGAGTAAATGCTAAAGTGTCGTAAGAATCGCATGTAAACATCTTGGCGGCTGCCACCTGGCGGCCCCATCGCAGCCATCAACATAATGTCGTACAGCAAAATCTTTGTAGTGTCCTTCAAATCGTACCTAGAACCCCGAAATGGCCGTAGACAGTGTTAGAAAAAACCATGGTTGACAATGGTAACTGATACTGATGAATCCAGTCTTCAAAAAAACTTTTATTTAATGCCGGACAATCGCCCTGAAGAAGCTTTCAATATAGTTAGCAAAACGTTGGCAGTTTGTTTGTTAGAATTTCTCAGCAGTTAAACCCATTAAAAAACAGTTGTTTTGAAAACTAGTGCGGAAATTAGGCAGAAGACATGAGTCTTAAGAATTTAATAATGAATCCAGTCGTTCAAATGTTACAAATAATTGACTACATCCAGTTGCCACCATCTACTTGTCAGCAACTGTGTACTTGCCAATGTCCATGGTCACAATATTGTCGAAGAAGCTCGATCGGAGGCTGTGCCCCATAGACTTCTTTGGCTGGCATATTTATATCATCAACAAAAATTATACACTTTTTTTTTACTGGCGGTCCATAAACTCCCCTTCTGCGTTTGGTCAGTTTTGATATAATTAAGTCCTAAAACAAAGAAAGATAGAAAAAAGTGGTAAGATATCTTGTAATTGTGGCTTTGTAATCTATATCAACCAATGGGTTCAGGGACGTATGTCACATGTACCGAATTGATTTCAATATTCGCCGCACTTACTTGTGTTTGGTTTGCCTGCGTTTGAGCGGTAAAAGTTAGAAATGCTGGAATGTAATCCTCCTGTGATATTTGACTCATGAGCATATTTTGTATGTAGAAGCTCTTGCCTGTCCCTGTGGTACCAACTAGAAGCAATGCTAACTCATGTCTGATATGGAGGTCCATTATGTGTTGATATCTGTGAGAAAAAAAATGACTTATTATTTGCATTGTGAATAGAAAAACCATTACAAATATTACTAGAGCTTCACTGTAACGCTACATTTGGACGTGTTGTTGGATGAGCTAAATGTGTCTTGCAAAACTTCTTTCATTGTAGCAATTTTGCAAGTCACTTACAATTTTTTCACATGAAGGTATGTTTTCTGAGAAAACGTGTATAAACTGATAGGAGGGAAAGGGAAAACTAGGATTAAAAAGAATAGAAAAAATTAAAATTGAAAGACTGACTTTACAGACCTCGCTCCAAATATAATACAATCTATGTTGAAACATATAAAACGACCTTGGAAATTATTACCAAATGCAATGCAGGACTTTGGTAAAGAGAGTGCAACAACGTTCTATCAAAACAAAAAATACCACAAAAACGCATTACTTGAAAATGAGAGATTATGTTCCAAATTTTATGAATTATCAGTTGAAACCTTTCAAATATATCCTGCAAGTTTCATTGAAATTGATGAAATTGTTTGGCCTGCAGACAGCAAACAAATAGTGGAAAAAGTCAATAAAATTAGAAAAAATTTACAGAAATGCCAGTTTCAAAAAAATATTCCATGTATTGCACTCAAAGATCCAGCAGATCTAGGTTCAGAGATTTTGAAGGTTCCCTGAAAATTTAATTGAAATCAATGCTGGAATCGTACAAACAAACTGACAAAAAAATATGCCAAGCATTTTACAGGTAGTGAAATTTAAGTATTTGCTTCACTCGCTACGCTCGAAAAATTACCCCAGTTTACTACAACGATAGTGAAATGAAATAGAATGGTATTGCGGGGCAATTTACGAGTCTCAGCAAGTATCATAGCGCTATTAGTCGTTTCCTAATTTAATTTTGAGGTGTAAGCTTCCGGCTGGGTAGATTCAACTTTAAATGCTCTTTTTATATTTATTTTTCCTTTCAATGATTCCACTAGTCATTTAGTACTCCTAAAATAACTCAGTTATTATGACGACATTAATATATTTCATCATACTTGGCCGTATCCACAGTAGGCACCAAAGTCTGCTGAATATTAGCCATCTCTTGGCATTGGATACTGCGAACCACTTCTGGCCAAAACTTCCAAGTGCCCTTCACTTTAAAGTGATAGAAGTAATCGTGAAGTATGCCGTCGCCAGGAATGGATATATCTATTTTTTCCAGACTTTCAGGAATAGGAAGTTCTTCATTTTCCCCTAAACATTGAATACATTAGTGAGTGAAACAAAACAATACAGTTTTAGCAAACAGTAGATACCTACTCTACAGTAGGTGTGGGCAACCTTTGAAACAATTGCAGGCCGATATCAAATTTTTCTTGTTCCAACAGGTGATATTATTAGGTACTGTTAAGAGTGGGTAACAGAAATATAGACACTGCGATTTGCAAAGTTTTTAGAATGTTATTACTTAGCGTGAAGTTCGTTCACTCCATTTCCATGAAATCGAACCGACCATAGACCATGGTTTCTTAGGGTAGGCCTTACCAACTTTTAATCACTGTGTAAGCTCGGCTTAATATTTGTATTTTCCATCAATGCTAACCAGAAATAAAACCTCAGCTTAAGTTTAGCTTACAGTTTGGTGAAACCTGGCATCGGAGAGTTTCAGAGCCAATATTTGATGGGGGTAGGGGGTATTTACAGTATTGATGCTTTTGCTCTGATTGGAGACACTTTTTGGCCCTCACACCTTTTGTCTTTCATCAGGGCTAAAAAGTATGTCAAAACAGAGCAAAATCGTCTGTAGTACCATGATAGGTCACAAATTAAGTTTAAAAAATGTGAAGACTATTTTGTGGCAGTGTGTGTTCTACAGAAATGTCATGTTTATATATCTACCTTTTAGTATGTCTTTCAACATGGCATCGTACCCCTCTCGAGAATCCATGTCAAGAATACCTCCGATCCCCCAAATCATGGCATACACAAATGCTGCCTGTATCCATATCCGTACATTAACAAGGTTATCATTTTCTTTTTCTGCGTCAACCAATAGCATGTGGATGATCTGCAAGGTTGTCCTACAAAATGAATTAAAAGTTAATTAAATAGGTAATGGCTACTATGTACGGAACACACATCAAACACCAATCGTGCTCTTAATCCTTTTTTGAATGGAGACTTGTTGCTGGATCAAGAAATTATATCAATATTATT
>QKMV01000145.1:0-30097 GCA_003287335.1 Lednia tumana
ATATACATAAAGTGTTAAATGGACTATATAGCGGAATGTTACGGTGGCATATATTATTTATGCAAACTATTCGGACGCGTGGTGTATATTAACTGAAATAACTGCGACGGCAACTTACTATTGCAGATAATTGTAATATACGTGCAACGTACATGGTGACTAATGGCGCATCAACTTGTGCAAGCTGCAACTATAAATGCTCTTGGAAGCAGGCTGAATTGTTACGCAAATTAGCAATCCTTTTGCTAAATTAACACTTGAGGCGCATTTTAGCATGGCCGGAATGTGCAACAATTTCTTTGCTTATTATAGATATTCACCTATCTGTTTAATTGTCAACAAGTACATAAATCATTCAAAGTGCGAAAAATGAACGAAGAAACATTTTCGGAGATGGTTCCATGTTATAGCATGAAAATTCCCTGTTTTCCATGTGACATCATGTCCATGCTGTTTTATCTGAACGATTGGATGATTGTAATCGGCGTTAATGAATTAGTGGTGTATTGTTAATAAGCGTAATGATGCATCAAACTAAACATTGCCACTGATGATACTGCAATGGCTATTAGACCGATTGCAGTTACGGCTAATCCTAGCCCTTCTGGCCTAATAATATGCACCGCTTACACTAATAACTTGTAAACCGGGGTCGTGTCCATCGAATTGCATGCATATTTAGTGCGCCAAGTTTGGTGATAAGAGATGCATGCACGTGATGGAAACGGTTATGATGATTGGTCATCTAGAATGGACTATCTAATAGCTTCCATAATTGGACAATAGGTCAACAGACGGCCATGTTGTCGCTTGCGTATTTCTATCGCGGGAATGCCTTTGCATTGAAAATTAAGCGCAAGTTTTGTTGCCAAATACAGTACGTAAACTACGTCGCGTCTTGACCCATATTGTAGCAGTAGTGCAGGAGTTATATAGGAAATGTTAGTGCATTTGGCTGAAACCCAGTATAAGTATACGGGAATCGCGTACATAAGAAAGATGAATATTTTCTACTCAAAAAGGAACCCGTCTATGTACGCGATGCACGAAATGTAAAATGGTACATTATATTTTATTTTATGCGATATGAAAATGTATCATGTTTGATTTGAAAATATGACGTTCGTAAAGACATTTTTATTGAAGAAAACACATTTATGTATTTTAAATAATTGTGTAATACGTTTATGAGATACATTTTATTTACCTACATTAGATAAAAGCAATATTTTCCATCCATCTATACAATTTGCAACTTTTCTTCGTGCAATTTCATACCAGGAAAGAACTGCAATTGAATATGAATCAGCAATACTTTCGTCGGACTAAAAATGAACATCAATTTATTGCACAAATGCTTTAGAGATATTCGAGGATTAAATGCATAGACATTTCTGAATATACTGCTGGTCTACGAATCTCTCAGCACAAGAAAGCGATTCAAAGACATCGCTCATATTTATGTACCTTTGCTTTACGAAAGATGATGTAAACGGTAATTGTTAATGAATAATGCATCCCTAACAAGCTAGCAAAACAAACAAGCTTATTATGCGGGAAACTTGCACAAGATCAACACTCGAAAGCATATACTAGTGCCTCGCTAGACAACAAAATAGCGTGGAGCTTGCGCGCGACTCCACACACAGCCAGAAGCGCATACACGAGTGTTTGGTTTCATTAAAAATGTTTCAAAGAATGTAAATTTCGCTTCAGAGGTTCTATGTATTTCGTTTTAATGTATTTGAAAGAGAAAAACAACAAAAAAATATGTGATTATACGCATGGCGGAGATGTTCGCTATATGATATTACTATCGTCGGCATAAATAGAGTAGGAAAATGTCCCGAAAAATCTGTTTTTGAATGTTGTAGTACTATTCACCCCCTCTTTTACCACATAAACCAGCCGATGTCTGTACTTGACATGCATCCTATCATCTAGCAATAAGGGATGATATGCCGCTGTGGCTAACTTTAAGTGCTGCCACCCACCCTTGTATATCCTATACATCCCCAAATGTTGCGACACGACCCTTTTCTTACCTCAACTTCAATCCCTCGTGTAATATTCTTATCCCCTTCATACTACAACAACCCCTTATCACCCAAAACCCCGACTTCCTTATCCGTGTATTTCTTTGACATACGAACAAACTAATTTCCTGGCTAGTTAGTTATTCCTGTACGTAAAACTGGTTTGGCAAGTATGGCACCCTTTTTCTTGTTCGCGCCATTGCGTAGGTCCGGACTCATACACCCCCCCCCCTCCCCCCCTATCCACCACTACTTCCTTGCTGTGACTGCATCACGGTTAATTTACGTTCTCTGACATGGTGACACGCGATCTCTGACATACTGGGGGTGCAAATACAGCGACCAAGCTTATATACCAATGTCACAATTCACGATTAGTTATTATGCCATTGTCATGCCGCTGAGCTAGTGATATCTTTATGCCATGCGCCCTGTCAGATAATGAAAGAAAAACTGTTAATAATATTTGTGCCAGCGTCTTGTTTCATCGAAATAACAATGCAATTATTTGTAAACATGATATTATACCGAACTCTCTCAACAAATGATCATGTGCATAATTGTTAATGAGTACAACATTGAGACGCTGTATTGGTATACTACACATATTTGCGTTGTGCATGCCTTTATCTGGGCCAATCAAAGACAGGAAGCAACGTCGTATATTACTTGTTGTATTGATTTAAATGAATAATAAATGAACGAAATAACGAGAACAATCCAATTACATAAGAAGTCTGAAGAAAATCATCTAGGAACATTGCAGTTCCATTCATTTCCTATTGTAAAAACATTGCATTGCATCTAGGTGCGTCATAATTTTAAGCAAATTTCACAGAAATTTAAAACAGGTGAAATATTGTGCTTTTATACTTGGAGATTAAAGAAAGAGTTCATCATTTTCGCATCCTATGAGAGTAAATATTATCCCAAATAGCATCCAGAAAACAAGCTCCGTCAAACAATGCATGCCGTGTTTATCGTGAGCTTATAGTATCTCATTTTCGTACCACTCAGGATCAATATTGAGGCTGATAATGATCACCCCATTGGTATGATTATAAAGGGTAGATTTTTTACCCGTGGGACTTTTTTATGTTTATTTTAGACACGTGACCATCCCCTTTAACTTACTGACTCCTTCGTTTGCAAGCGGCTAACAGCTGAGAATTACTAGGATTTTATCAGCACGAATATCAATCACATTCTCCCTGCCCCCAACCCTTCTTGTGACAGCCTCTTATCTCTTCACCATAACCGACCAATCATCGCCTCCTTTTCCAAGCTCATTTACGAATCACAGATTTTGAAACTCGTATATCTCAACAAAGTAGGGAAATCTTGTTTGGACAGGTGACATTTCCCGCAAACATTACCTCTTTTCCGGGCTGTTTAGTGAAATTACTGAGTACATACTAAAAGAGCGCGTGCTTTTTCACATTGCTGATTTTGCTAGATTGTAGCTAAATTATTTGTGTAACTAAACATTTACAATGTAAATTTTTAACACCTCAATATGTCACACGCAACCTTCTTATAACGCAGTTTTAATAATCTATTGGTGTAGCATTGTTGTTTGAAAGCGAATTGATTTATTCCTCATGGGAAAGCCATGCTTTTTAAACGTAGAGGGTGAAATATTGTTTTGAAAAGTGAAAAGTCTTGTCGAGAGTATCCCCCGGTGGACGTTACCTTACAGCTTCACCGGAAATTAACACGCTCTGATGTCACAAATGTTCACACTTGATTCATTCCTAGCTTGTTCAATCTTTTGGAATAAAACAGTTCCTGGAAACTCAGAAAAGCAACGAAATATTAGCGAAAATACCCGTCTTTTGTGACTTCGTATCCACGAAGAACAGTTGCTTTGTAGGTAGCGTCGCCGAAAAGCCGAATCGAATATCGTCTCATTCTACAACTTTTGAAAGTATGGTTAGGGAATCATATAATGAAGTACGTCTCAGACAAAAGCAATAAGAGTATCCAACTCAAATCTACACCATTTCCTCTTGTTGTCGCCAACAATTTTGAACTAACGACGCTCTTTTCCTTCTGTTTTTTCCAGGGAAGGGTCGCCTATATCCCGCCTATAGCCTAAGCGGCTCTGACGGCGAGACAGAATTACACGATTCTCCTGCTCACTACCGTTCACTGCGTCGCCCCCAGCATTATCAGCACACGTATCAGCAGCCTTATCATCAGCAACAAGCCGGAAACAATCAGCAGCAATACTATCAGCAGCAACAGCAGCAACAGCAGCAACAGCAGCAGCAGCAACAGCAGCAGCAGCAGCAACAGCAGCAGCAGCAGAATGCAGCTGGGTTGAGTGACACGCCGACTTCAGAGAATGCTTCCGACGCCACGTTGACAGATTCGGAGCTAGCGCTAGCGAGAGACTCCACGCTTCTCGTTCATAACGGTACGTCTCATCGCACCCGCCATCTTTACTTTTTCTCCGTTCCAACTTTCTACACGATCTCGCTTTTGTTTTATTTCTCTAAATGTCTGTATTTTCATCTTACAACACAACAAATACACGAAGAAGCAAGATTGACATCGTTTGCGTTCACGTTCGAAAACACAGCTTCCGGCCACTCTGTCAAAGTCGCTCAATAAACATGCGTAAGCGGATCGCTTCTTGTCACCCGATTGACCCCGAGTCTCTTTTGCTCTTTACTTGTCAACTTTATGTCAGCGGTGATCTGGCAGATATCATCTTACGCCCTTCGCTTAGGGCGAGCTCGGAATCGCTCAAAACCTGGGTTACCACACACACGACGGCTAGAGTGCAAGGGTCATCTGCACTCTTACTCTGAAGATAAGGAATGCTGGATTGCTGCTTCTACGTGGTTTTACCTCGTCATCGGCTATTTTTCCGTAATACTATATACTTGCAAGATTATTCGGTCCAACATTAGTATCATTCAAAGTCTCCTTTCACACATTTCATATCCGGCTTCATATCTCATTATATTGAACTATTTTCGGAAATGAAATGGAATTTAAATCACTTTTCTTCCACCCTCAAAACTCGTTTCCCACCCCATTAAATCATCTGCCCCCAAATAGATACTTTATTGAGTACGAGTGTGTATTTTATCTTTGAATAAGTCTGCCGTATTATTTCTCGAATGCAGCTTATATGTGGCATTGTTATGATAGGGCGATCGTGTAGATGGGTGAAAAGTGAAATAGCCATCGGGCTTGCTGTATTGAAAGAAATTCTTGAGAAGAGCGAGGGCTAGATAATCAATAGATAGAGGGTATATACCCACGCTTCCGTATATCTCGCTAGTTGTATATATATATATACACGCTTGGCAAGTTAACTTGAGATACGTCTTCGAGATCTAACTATTTCTAAGTGAGATTCAACTGTATATTTGAAACACACAATAGAGATGCAATGTGAAGAAACGTCTTTAAAACATGTTTCTTACCGATGATAAGAATGAACATAAATCTTCCCGGATAAAAAAAAACACCACATGGCAGAACAAAACTAAAACAAAACCGTGTGAGTGGCTTTATGTAATGCATATTTCACAATATATTGCGCTGGAGTGAATTTCCGTGCTCAAATGAAAAGCTTACGTCAGCTAAATTTGGTAGCTTCTCTGGTTTTTTATAGCACTCTTTATCACCGAGGGCTAGCGTTAAAATGGCTAAAGGGCGCACTTCTTTTCAGCTACCCAGCACATGTACCTTGTTTAAGGCAAGATGGTTTCATGCATGTTGATGTGCCGTAGCCCTCGGCCGGGCCAGCCATGGGTTAGGATTGGCAATAGCAGACCTACAAAAGCATGGGGAAACTACCGGCTGGGGCATCGTTTACCCCCAGCCATCAAGGCTAACTGACTTTGAAATGAAATATGCCAACTTACCGGAAATTGACCCCCTTCGTTGATGGCCCGTTTTGGCATCGCGTTGGAGAAAATGTGTTGTATTTCATCCGAGATATATACGATCGCAATTTAAGTTACGAGACGATTTCACAAAACTAGAAAGAGATATAAATTAACGGCTGAATAGTGTGTTAATGCCATCATAAATGAGAATTAAGTGATTGATTGGGAACTTCAAAAGCACGTGATTAACAACTTAACAACTTGGCTAATTGCGTGAACACATGCGATCCTATAAATCATAACTCAATATACCTTATAATTAATTAAATTATTAGCGGTTTACGGAAGGAATTGGTTTGGGTAGGTATATATCCATCCACATGATAATCCCGTCGGTGAATAAAGCTTATTACATTTAGTCGAGTCCGTGACATTCGTATTAGTACACACACACACAAGATACTTCGTTTAGTAATCCTAGAAGAGCTTAATTCCACTGGCGCACTACACTTTAATGAATAGCAACACTGCCCATTAACAATCCGCATAAAGTTTGTCAGTCTGTGACTTTGTGCAGAAACTTTGTAGCGTCAACCACCGACGTACGTGGGATTACCATCGCCGCGCCGAGGTCGGCCTCGGTTCACCACCGGCCCGCAACCCCCATTTCGACGACGAGCCGAGGCACACACGTAAGACGCACGCCGTGGCGGCGGCGGCGGCGGCGGCGGCAACTCCACGTGCGCGTTTGTCTCGCGACGGACTTTACACAACACACCAACCATAATGGCGTTTAAAACATTTTTACGAAATACTTCGTTTCAGATTGGAAATAAATTTCCTTTCCATGCCTTTGAGTTTAGCATGTCTGTCTGGCGAAATTGAGTCTGATCTCATGATTCGATAAGGGCTATGCACGATAGCGGCAAGCTCACGCATTCGACTTGTAAGTGGAACGAATGTTCCGAAACATGGCATCTTTCTTTTAACGTCTAATGTCCGGTGATAAGAGTCATAGATTAAAATAGCCAGCCACTGGGGTGCCAACAGATTGGCGTATTCCATGCACTTATACTGAAATGGGGGTGGAATGATTTTTTAAACCGCATTAGTGATAAATACCTACCAGAACTTGCGCGTCTTTTGCAAATATTCACGGGGTTTCTTGCGTTCGATGTCTTACCATTATTATTCTATATATCTGCGAGGATGCGATAACTTCTTCGGTCTACCATATCCACGGGCGTACAATTCAGTGATTGTACAACCCGGCCGTGACGGGATGTGGCATTATTTATGGGTTGCTTACTGATTATTTAGCCCTTTCTGTAATCAAAGACCGATTTAATCAGTACATCTAGTCACGTGAAGGAAACATTGAGAAGTTGCTTCGACGGTATCTTGGCCGGAAGTTGAGTTTCTCTGCAATCGATAAAAGGTTTGTTGATGAAGTCCTAGTAACATGCAAACTTCATGGTGTTTTCCTAATCAATGCCTTTGTTTCGGAGGGATTTTTCTCTACGGAAAATATCGAACCGACGGCAGGCCGTGATTTTGATTTATTTCTGAAAGCTTAACTCCAATATGGCACGAGAATCAAGTCAGTCATGTGATCTAATTCAATGCTCGCGCGCGTAGAGAAGAAAATCCGTCTCATGATTTTCAAATCCGCGTTGTTGAAGGAGCGAGCTGGCTAAATTGCTACGTTCTTCTCCGCGTGCAGCTTTTTACATTTTTACTGACTCTTCTCTTTTCTCCTGTGAGAAGAATTTCAGGACGAAAATACAGCTCCTGATTACTGGTCCTTGTTGATTTTTTCACCCACAAAAAAAACTAAACTCTGGAACTATTGTCCTGTAATGTCTTTTGCGCCGTAATTACATTTGCTCAGCACTGTGTACGTCTGCCTATACATCTAATCCCCTGCTCATGTTTATGTATGGCCGGGCTGATTGATGGAACAACCCGAAGAAAAGTAGGTTGTTTGCGTTACTACAAAAGAATAAAGTTTTGTCTTCAGTCCGATTGGTCCTCACTCGTAACCATCGGGAACTTCCGCTGGCTCTCGAGAGATTCGAATTTTTCTCTTTGAAAAAAAAAACTTTTCCCTCTGCTGTAGAATTTATTTCACGTTTTATTTTTTAAGCAAAAGGGCTGATGGCGTGCCCCGTGCTCTCTTTTCTCCGTTCGCATTCAAACTGCAAAGTTTTAGAACAAAGTATTCGAGCCGCCTATCCTTACACGTTCCGTGCCCTCGGCTGGCCAAGGCTCGCCCGTCTCCCCCCGTCGACGCGCAGACGATTCGATGATTTGCGCCGATTCGATGATTTGCGCCGATTCCGGCCAAAGTCCACTTTCCGATTGGCAATCTTTTTTTGTCGAAACTTTAAAACAAGGTTTGCTCCCTCTTTTCTTTGATTCCTTCATTTTCCTTGACGAACCGCCCTCCACTCCCTCATCATCCCCTTAACGCTTCATTTATTTGCCGTCCCCTTTGCTCTAGATTCTTTTCGCAAACTTTTCCTGTCCGACTTTGTTTTCAAGTACTTTCAAGTCCTCTGGATTGTCTGTAGGCGTCTGTTTCTTCCGATAAGGTTTCTTTTTTTCGTTCCCTCTTCCTCAAGCTCGTCCTCCTCGCCTGGTTCCAAGCCTCTCCACAGCAGTGGCGTAGACAAGTGCTTCTTGTCGCTCGAAACCTCCAAGATAGGGGGTGAAATCGCACCCCCCTCGACATTCGGCGGCGTCACCTGATTTAGCACTAGCTTCGCGGAAACCATGAGAAAACTACAACCTCTACGATTCTCCTAAGAAAAGTACATGAAGCGTGCAAAACCGTTAACATAAATATCGCTTTTGCGTCATCGCCGCCAGGCATTTATCACCTAACGTAGAACTAGCTTTTAAAAGGTCCACTGAAACTTAATGCCCGGTAGAGTCTGTACACCACTGCGTCGTTTTTACCCCGAAAGCACTTCGCGTGTTCAACCCCTACCCGATCTTCCCACTCCTCGTTACTCAGTTTGCTCCATCTTATTATTCCAACTCCCGTGATTCGTGACGGAAAATGTCATCTTGCAGCCAGCTCGTGTTTGACGCGAACGTCCCTTCCGGAGTCCGCCCTGACCGCGCTGTTTGACTAGCTTCTGACGCATTGACCTGAACTCTAATCTCTGGCTCTGAATGCAAATATCGTACAGCACCGCCACGGTTCATTACGCAACAGTCTCGGTAAAATTTGAAAGCTGTGGATTCCGCGCGCGCTCCCCAACGAACTGTGGCGATTTGCATAATTGGAGATGACGGACTGAGGGAAATTGGCGCAGAAAAGTACCGCCGTGCTTTATAGTTGCTGACCAAATAAAATTTCGCCGGGACTCTGCAGAAACTGCTCGTTTGGCTTGTTTTCCGATGCCTTCATCCGCGGCAATTGATTTTCCGCTGGTTTCTCTACGCAAGGCTCCCCGAACGGGGGGTGATTTTTTTTAGCGGAATTTTCTTTTTTTTATTATCATTTTCACATTTAAGACCATGGCGTTATTTTTCATGAAGTTTTTGATCAAATTCATGTGAATAATTCTTTGTTTTATTCATATAACTCGGAGAGTTTGCATCTTGTATTTTCTGTGTATAATTTCTAACTACTGGTGTACACTCATTAAATTCGTCTTTTCATTTCCACTGTACGAAACAGGTGTAGCATTGTTTAATTGTAAAAATAAACGTGTCGGGAATACTCATAACTCGTGAGAAGTGATAATTATTAGCGATCGCATGTCTCATGAACATTAATCAAGGCAGCTGTCAGTAGTTGTAGTTGTAGATGCAGGTTGTAATTGCCGCTCTTCACAAAGTGGCAGCAGTCCGTTCTGCATATCTTCTCCGAGCCACGCACTCTTCGCTCTTCATCCTATATTACAACCATGAAAAGGGAACTCTTATTTCAATAAATATCTGTTCTGACAGGAGTGCGAACAGGTGCAATTCAAACTCTTCACGGACGCATACACATTTCACCTGAAGCCCACTGTTTTACACTCAAATTTTATTCGTTTTATGTCAGCCAAACGATTTTCGTGTTTTACTGAAATATTTTTTCGCTGTGTATTTTGTGAGCAAGATTTATACTGTACTATCAAATGTCACTTCGAGGAAATGATATTCGTGCGTATGCGATCCTTAAACGAGGCTCATGACGAAATACTCCTCTTTGTAAATATTTGTTTAAACGTCAATGAGTCCAAACTTTTTTCGAATGTGTAATAAGCCCGACCAAACTCCAAATGGAAAAGTTTTTTTCACTTTCGAAAAATCAGCAATAGTAGTTCATCAAAAGCGAGCGCCCAAGAAATGGACTTATCCCAGATGGGACATTTTCTTCAAGATAATCCGTATAGCTTTATTTCCAGTCAGACATTTCGAACCAATTTACTACCCAGGGCCTTATTTTATTTCCAACGCCGCTTAATACCTTCTCTCTATTAATTGCACTTTGCTGACAGTTCAGCTGAGGCACTGACAGATATCACAACCATCCCTTCAACACTCTTTGAGTTTAGACTGCAGAGCTATAGTGAATTACAAGCTCCATTTTCGGTGTTACCGTCGGAGCTTCGGCTGACTAGCCAGTTGCTAAATAATCTGAGAGGTAAACTGAAACAGAAGAGAATTATCCGTTCACATGGCTTTCGAAGAGTGTTCCTTTATGGTAATAATGTATCCAAACACCTTCATCACCTTCATCACGGAGGTAAAAGGTCTAGTTTTCGTGTCCCAATCCCAAATGAATAAGTTAGGCTGGTGTTATATTTCTTGATCCCACTCCAAATACGTACCGCTGTGTATGTGTGTCTGCGAGGGTGTGCGAGTCGTATAAGAGTTTTTGTGGTTTGATTATCGCCGCTCTCCCTCTGGTATCGAACTCGCAACCTTTTCTATTGCACACGAGGAGTAGGTAGTGTTACATAGAGTTGGTGATTTCCATTGTAATCCAACACTCGTATATACGAAAGGTACACAAAATGTATCTCTTTTCAGCGCTTGTCATCTCCTTTTATTATTCCGGTACGCGTATGTTTGTTTAAATGGAACTGTTTTTGTAATTTAGCCAAGCTGCTTTTACAAACAAGCAAACAAACAAACAAAATGTGGCTTTGTAATTAACTCCTTTCGTCAAGGTGCCTATTTTGATCAATAGAAGCTGCAAATCTTTCAAAGCATCCCTCTCAAGTCGCGCATACGGTCTACATTGTCTTCTACGTTGATGCTTTCTGTCTTTCAACGTGAGAGGTCATAAATATGGCTTTCCGTTTCCAAAGGCCGGGCTTCTGACCCGGGGGTAAGCCAAGACTGACCTTTAAACTCGCAAACAAGAAGATTGCTACCATCTTGAGACATGCTTGGTTCGAGCCGCCTGATAAGCTTTAGTCTAAGTCGCTGTCTCAATATGTTCGCGTCCTAACCAGACAATTTTCTGGCTGCAATTTCTTCTTTTCTCTTCTACTTTTATACGCTAATAACACGTCAAGTCGTATCAGCCGGCTAACTAGCGAATTTACCCAGTTCAATTTGTTTCAGCCCAGTTGATTGCATAGAGCATTTTATCAAGAGCTTCCAGTCCAAGTTTCTGATCTTGTTTGTCTAATGAACTTATTTTGAGTTTAGTCTGTTCTTTTTCCGTGAAGAAAGAAGTCACGATTGGTCTTGTGCTATGCGGTAGAGAACCGCAGACGTTTAGTATAAGTTACATGACATTTAAATAAACTGCCTTTCAAAAGATATACAGAAATTCGGAGGATTTGAAAGTAAAATTATATTCCGAAATCTTACCAAAACTTGAAAATGTTTCATATTTGAATATAGTTGCGTTGCATTGGTGAAAAGGAATATAAGAAAGTTGGGAAGTTGGAAGTCGAATGGTTTATATACAAAATATATTCATTCGCTGGCAATTCTTTAATCTTTTATTCTCTTGGACGCATTTGACAAATTCATTTTCCTATGCAAAACTTATCTCGTAATCCTGTCAGTCTACATGTCTATTTTTAGTAACTATATCGTGTTCAGCTATTTTTGAGTCTGCATTGCATCTGTCAGAGCTGACATACTTTTCTTTGCATGATTCAAGCATAACTGTATATTGCATGACTCCACGACTGTGATACTGCATTTTCTTATGCTCGGAGCTGGATTTTCCTTGCCTAACCGGACAATTTTCCGACGTCGCAAGTTCACTCGACTGCGCCTGGGTCTGGTTGTGATTGCCGGCGCTAGTTGTGCTAATCTTGCATGCGCCCAACCGACCGCAACACTCTTGAACGGGAGTTAGCTTTTCATACTACTTCGTCACGGCACCGTATGGAAAAGCTTAGACTACCAGTCACCACCCCCTATAGATATACTTACATTATCCTACCCGCTACTCAGAGTACTACATACCTTCCGTCTATGTACGACACGCTTAAATTCTTGAAAGCATAACTTTCGTCAATATAATTTTCTAGTTCAATTCGAAAAACTCTCTTTACGGCAGCGTTCGAAATTAAACCATGTGATTAAACTTAAACTTTCGCGTTTTCTGTAAATACCAAAAACACTGCGAACCGAGCCAGAGTGTGATGCCTCACTGATTTCATTTAATTACCCTCTTCTCTTCTCTTTCAACTTCAAGAATATGTGAACGCGATCGCATAATTTTCTTCGTATTACTAACGCGTATATGCGCGTTTGTTACCGTATAGCCCCGCTTATCGTTCAAATTTATATTCGCTTTTGTCAGCTTTTTTTCCTTTAATTCAGATTACGATCCTGCGAAAGTAGCACTAGGCTCCGTCAACCACGCTTGGTTCAATATCTTCATCGACAATATATGTTTTTTTCTTACAACAAAACCGTGCCTCTGATTTGAGTGTTTTTTGAAGAAACGGCTTGAAGGAGTCCGTCTAGGGGTTTCTTTTTATTCGTCGGCCGTTTTTACGGTGGATTAATCTATAATCGGCAAGTCTACCATGTCTATCATGTCGGCTCTACCCGCTACCGGACATCGCGTGTTTGCAGCCCTTGCTCGCTGTTTGCAGTTCAATCCATCGATATGATCGATCATATTTGCACAGCATGCGGATGTTTATTGTACAAATATTGTTCACTTCGTGTGCTTGCTGATTTTATATTCTGTTTTTTCTTTGATTTCAGGTAAGTTGACACAAGAGAACGTTGTACAGATCTGATTGGACTCTGCAAATGTAAGTAACACATGGCATGTCACGTGCTTTATTCACGTTATTGTGCACCAGCCACTGACCTGCAGTATGTTAAGTAATAATATAACAGTAAGAAGTATGCCTTCTGCATAGACACGAGTTGCATTTATATCAATTTTAATCAAAATAATATTTCCATGTGTTTTAATTAATAGCATGGGTTTCAGGATATAGAGCAGAGTTTCCATGGCACATAGTGCAAAGCCAAGATAAGAATTATGCTCTCGCGAACAAAACTTAATTAAAATTTGTCCCCCCCCACCCCCCTTCCCCCGTAAAAAAAGCAATGTGCAGTACTTCGCTAGCATATACTATTTTCTCTACGAAAACAAAACCGAGACGTATAATAATTCCAACTATTCCAAAGTTATCATCTAGTGGTGCACGTGCTTACAAATATCTCTCACTAGTTTATATGGGTTTCATTTCTGACGACGCCGATGCCGCCGCTGACGCCGACTCGCGGCGCTGCTTTACCGTAGCTATATACATCTACTAACGTAATTTTCGCAAAGTGAGTTTGAGCAAATGAAGACATCGTCACCGCCGCTCGGCTACGAATATTATCATAATCACATTTCTACTCCACTTTCCACTTTTCGCCCGGTTGTTCCGCACCCGCCCAACGACGCCGCTGCCACCGCTGCCACCGCCGCCGCCGACGTTGCCGACGCCGACGCCCACCCTCGCAAGGGTAAACAATTGACGCCGGGTTTCATATATACGTTGGTTGACTCAACCATTCAACCACTTTCCGTGCATCTGCTTTGCGCGAGACGCCTTTCCATATTTTTGAACACCGTATATACTATATATGGCCGCGTTGTAAACCGCCTGGGAAATACAGCCTTGTGTTTTGCAACTTGCCACTATCGCCGTCTTGGCCTTTACGTATATGTGCTGTAACTTTCACGCGAGATTTGAATTTGAATCCCTATTTTATATCGCGTTTCCTTGCGCTTGCTTATTGATATTTATGAATCAATTTTATTCGACATCTTGTTCTCGCGACGTCGCCCCGAATGGCGAATTGAAACGTCGGTGGAGGTGCCGAGTTCAAGAGGTCAACTGCGATAGGGAAATACCCCCAACTTGACCCCTTACTCCCCCTGTGCACTCACGGAAAGGTCCATGCCCTGTCCGAGCCAATCACCATGAGAAGGATATCTTGCCTTCGATGGAGCTTACTTCGAATCCCAGCCGGGTCAATAAAAAAGTTTTAAGCTCTCATCCTCGCAGTTCGTAATTCTTCAGTAAACTCAACGGATGTATTGGCGTAATTGACTCGAGACGCTTTTGTGTTTTTTCAGTTTCCTTATTTCTTTCTCGTTTTATTTATTTAATCAGTCCATTTTTAAGACTCCAGAGAAATGACGCAGACTTGAACACGGTAAGCCCATTTGACAGGTCGCAGAGTGGACGCGAAATGATTTTAACAATCCTATTATTTTAAAAGATCGATACGCTTTTTATTCCGTTGTAAATCTATAAATACAACGCGCCAGCTCTCTCGAATTTCCTGTTGATTTTCCAAGTTGGTCTCTTCAGAACAAGCAAACGATTATGCTGTCTCGCGTTGGAAACCGGAAAACATGTTGGCTTCAATTGTTGTTAAAAAATTTACTTTTTTTTTGCGTTTTGCGCTGACATATAGAATTTGAAAAGTAAACGACCCTCAAATGATCAGCTTGTTGTTGGGAAATTTGTGTTGTCTGTAGGTATATAAAAATCGTTCTCTTATTATGTTTATGCTATCATAAGCTTATTCAAGCGAGTTTTCATGGCTGCTGCAAACTCTTGGCTCAAACTCTCCACCCTGCGCCATGTCCTTGCCGCTCATATTTCATTCCACGCTCCATTGAGAAGCGAGCATCAGCAATATTCAATCTTACTTAGTCGGGTATAACCTCTAAATTACTGGCCAGTGGCGTCGAGGTTTTGCTTCTATGCCACGTGCACCTACTTACATTCGGGACTTCTGGCTAGCTGCATTGTCTATGACAATTAATCATCAATTACCTCCTCTTATGTGGAGAATAATGCATGACCTCATCTAAGTTGACGCTATCGCACACAATATAATGGCCGGTCACATTTACTTCACTTCTTGCGGGGCATCTATGTGCTAGTTGAGTAAACCGTACATGTAACACATAAAAGAATGTTGAGGCTTCAAAGCGAAGCAAAATGTTAGAATTTAGTCCACCTGGTGTAATTTTACCTTTGAAAAAAGTGTTAATTTCAGATTTCACGTGTGTGTTAAATCACACGTGCAATTTTCTGGAAAAACCAAAAGATCCGGACTTTATAGACGGTTGCATGGGATTGAAATAAAACCGTACCTCGTGCACTAATAATAGTGTAATGGGAACTCAGTGGGCTGGGAGGTGGTTTCTTGCATAATGGTGGGATAAATGAGACTGTTTCAGACATAATGGCTTCCAGTCGTTAATTTCCCCCGGAATAAACTTGGATTCGACAAACTAAAGCACGAAGCAGAAGCAGCATGCCTGCCCTGCCTGCCCTGCATGCCTACTTGCCTTGTTATAATAATCATAACCCCCTGGTTAAGCTGAATTATTACAAGCTTCCTTTTGTTATGCCATAGCGAATTGTTCTAACAAGATTTACATTGCAAGCTGTGAACAGTTCCTTACACCTCCGTGTGTTGTTACCTCACCCGACGACCTTCGTACGAAGAAGAGAAAAGCGTTGATGAGAATGCCAAGTTTGACAGGCGCACAGAAATTTTCATGGTTTCCACAAGCCAATCCCATGTATTTCTGCAGCTCTATGTATTGCTAATTAATTACTTCGCGAATCAACTTACATTTCGGAAAGTTACTGTGCGTAAACTCACTGCGCGAAAATGCAAAGGAAGTTGCGCGTTCTTCTCGTTTTCTTTCCACAGGAAATGGGTTCCGCACAAATACCTAAGTAATACGCTCCAGTGTTATCATTTCTCTGCTTTTCAAACAAGCGAACCGTCCATTTTCACCCGACTAATTATTATCACTTCTTGTTCGCGTCTCTTGTCAGCCCATTTCATTACCGAGAAAATGTTTCCACGATTTCTTCTCGCGTAGCGTCGCTTTTCCCAACCAACCCTACCAGTTTCACCCCAGCCACCCGCGGAAAATGCTCTCT
Source organism: Lednia tumana (assembly GCA_003287335.1). Classification (NCBI taxonomy): domain Eukaryota; kingdom Metazoa; phylum Arthropoda; class Insecta; order Plecoptera; family Nemouridae; genus Lednia; species Lednia tumana. Next base: position 16,288 of record QKMV01000145.1, read on the forward strand.
ATTCTATATAATTATTGCTAAATATAGTACAGAACGAACAGAACGAAGCTAATTTAGCACAAAATGAGAATATAAATTCAGGAGAGAATCACCGAAAAACACTGCAGAGCCAACAAGCTATAGAGCAGCGTCTGAAAGTAATTTGTGTTTCGTTTTCGTTTTCTTCCTGTCGACGGTTTTTCTCCCTCGCTCGAGAAAAGTTATTATAAGCTATTTATTACGTCCGGGCGCAATAAATTAGCAGTTATGAGAAGCGTCGTCGTGTATAGTCCAACTAAGAGCTACATCAAAGTGCAATCTAGCTAACCAACAATAACATTCCGCTGTATAAAGTTAAAACTATGGGGCATGCGATACCGTCTACAAATCCTATAGGTACTATAGTGCACAGAGCGATGTTCCTTTTCAAGTTCGAAAAAACCCTCGTTTATAAAAACCATTCGCCAGACGTTTAATGAATTCATTATTGACACGTTAGCACTAAAAGTTCTTGCGTTGTGTTAAATAACTCGAGCTTAATTTTACAGTAGGACATACGTTTAGTTTGTTCCCATTTTTTACATGCCAACAAGTTGACCATCATGAAACCGTCATTTTCCCCCGGAACGAACCCATTCCCAGTTCCCGCCCGAGTTTCCTCATGCTATGATGCAGGTGTTCATGTGTGTAAGTGTGCTTACGAAGCAAAAAAGCTAAAACGCCATTTTAAAATTTCCTGGTTTAGTATCCGCTGGGTGGACTAAGTGGGTGGTTGTACGCACGTTGGTGGGTTATTTGGATGGTCGGTATAGGTGTGGGACCGACGCTCTCACGACGACCGACAATCGATAAATCTAGAGGGTAGTGAATCGATTTCCCTAGCTTCGAGAGAATATGCACGCAATGTGAACCGTTGACTTCTTATTATTTGCCGTGGCTGTCGCATGCCTATTGGTTACCCCAGCTGGCTTAAACACAGTTATCCGCGGTTCTGAATATTTTACGGTATGCAACCTGGCTTTTATTGAATCAGTTTGCGTCACCACGCGTATGGGAACTGATATTGCCCGTACTCGAATGTTGAATATTGTAGATGAAAGCGATTCGTAAATGGGTTGGATGAAAGTAGACAAAAATTGCACGCGAGTGCATTGTTCGTGATTTGCAGCGTTGAATATCGGCTACGCTTTCGCGGTTCAATCATTGGGCGAAGATGACCAAATCTCGGGGTGGAATCGGATTAAGCTGCGATCGCGTTTACAGTAAGCGCGGGATTTCTTTTGCCACATGACGGCTAAAATTCAATATAAAATCACGTTTATGTGCGCGGGTACTATATAGACTCTCGTCGGAACGCCATTACATCGAATCGCTTTCGCTCTGTGCAGTTATCCCCTTTAAATTTAATTTTCCTTTTATCTTTCTCTTTTCATTTCTCGGCGCCGCATTCACTTCTCTTTTTAATCTCCTTAAACAAATCCACAGCATTAATGTGCCTTCTTCCTCCTCCCCAAGATTGGTTAATTCCAAGTTTTATGCGTCTTTCTAATCTTCTGCCTGAAGTACTGATATTAACAAGTCAACTTGAGAGTAATGACAATGGTTTTCTCGCCAGCGCGCTCACTCGCTCCTGTGCTCGAACGAGACAGACGTGGCGAGCCGCATCCCAACAATTGCCTATTAGCACGCCTCCATATAATGTTGCGTGCCCGCCTCAGATACATCATCGGTACATCAATTCCAGGTCAAAGGTCACGTGTCACTGGTTACACGCGACCACGCGGTCACTCACAAAAATCATTTACACTTTTCGCACATAGAGGGGTGTTGCGATCTTTTCACACGGAACATTTGTATCTTGTGCGTAAAAGGGCACGTAGTCTGCTCTGCAGCGTGGAAAATCGTGAAACTGGGACTACACATTTTTATCAAATCCCTTGTTACATTTCCAATCTGAAAATTTACGCGTACATGTTTGAAGCATCGTATTGTGTGTACAGTTATACCTTTGATTATATAAAAGGTTATACACATTGGGGCATACACCGATTGGTCAAATCAGACTAGCTATTCAGAGTACCTCATGCGAGAACGCTCATGCGAATGGTGATAATGGCGCAATAGCAACAGGATCGCTTTGCCATCGCTGTTGGTGGAGGTCGAGGCGTGAGTGTGTATGTGTGTGTGGGTGGGTGCTTTATGTGTGAATCAGGATGCTCTTTTCATCCCGGCTTACGCACGTGAAAGGGATGCAACTTATATGGGGGTGATAGCGCAGCGCACGAGAGAGATGGATGGAAAATAGTGTCCCCGGGCTGTAGCTTTATCTATATACAACCCCTATTCAAATAATAACATATACTTAAAACACCATTTTATGGTTGAGCAAATTACTCTCTAAATACACTCGCTTTAATCCGATTAGTGTTTCGATGATTAATATATCTAAATAAAAGTAATAACTAGCGCAGGCTTAAAAGCCATTCCAGTCCGAATTTTGCGGCTGTTTTTGGGAGATATTTCACATTAATTCGTTGTTATTTATGTTTCTGAGTGGAACGCTGGGCTAGAACATTTTTTCTGTCCATATTTTGTCGAAATATCCTGTTGTGTGCGAACCGACGTGCCTTATATCCCATGGTAAAGTTACTGGGTGGATGGAGGCGCCGATTTTAGGGCATTTGAATTCGTCGCAAGGTTTTGCGGACACCTTTTTTACGCACCACATAATATATTTCTTGCACAATAAAACTGGTCCTCGGTTCCCAATGCATTTAATGTAATAGACTGGAGACTGCCACTGCGTAGCTAACTGTTCGAATTGGTTTCATGCCGGCAATAAAGAAGTAATAGGCCTTAAGCGAATTCCAACTTGAAATATTTATTAATTCAAAAAAGTTTTTTATCCCTTTTTCCTTCCTTGCGTTTTATTATGGCCTTCCACCGAGCAGAATCGTCTCGGCATTTGAGATTGGGTCGTCTTCGATAGAGGCTGTAGATTATTGACTGATGCTCCCTCACACCACTTTATCAGACCCTCCTCCACCACCACCCTCGCCTCGGTCCTCCATGGGTGAACAAACCACTAACGCCTGGAGGGCCAGCAGCAATAACAAAACTCACGCTAGCAAAATCTATATTTGCCTGCAGATATCCTGACTTTTTGTACCCCTGCTAATGGTTTCCATTTTGTCTCATTTGCATGAATAAAACAAGTGAGGAAAGGAAAGCTTTTGAAATAAAAACACGAATTCCACGCTGGGTACAGACAGTGGAAAAGATCGTTGGACAATTATATTATCCATCTGCATCTATTATTTCGTAACAATTTTTTGTAACTCCCAAGCTTTTGATGCGTGAGAATGCTATGCCATCTTTCTGCCAACAATATCTCAAGAAAAATCGTAACTCTATAAATGGATGCTTAGAGCAATAGGTATGTTTATTTACGTTCTTCCATGATCAAAGTAATATGACATAGGTTACTATGAAGCCAACGGGCCTATACTTAATTCCAAACATCCAAGAGAAACAGAAACTGTTGAATTGGCCAAAAAACTTTTGCCTTTCACTCGTGATGGAGCTTTATACAGAGAGAGAGAGTATATTATGGAGTTTAAGAGTAGGCTAGGCCATGGCGGTAAAAATGTATAGTATTTATTCAATATTTTAGTTTTTGATTAAAAGTGATATATGTTCCTTTTATCTCGCGTCCATTTGATGTGTCGGCGGCGATTCAGACAGCCTTTTCATTGCAGCACGCATGAGTGATTGGTTTTGCGATCAAATGACTAAACATAATAAACATCAGGTAAATACGAGAGCACAGCTTTGATTAACAGATTGCGCGCGGACGGAGCTTGGCCCGGCGCTCAACGAGCCACAGCCTGTGCGCCCACCAAGATTAATTAACTAATGGATGTGTATATAAAATCAACTTTTCTATGTTTTTCATTTTTGGTATCTCTATTGAATGCCGAGCATCGACCGAACTTGAGCACTCTGGACATGTGCTGTACTGATGTACTAGCCCCATTCATTTTCAATGGTGAGCTACTTTCCTGCTACCTTGACCAGAAATGTCGATGAAAATGAAAGCTTAGTGTGCCAGTGGTGGTGGGTCCAATGTCTAACTTTTAAATGCCAACTAATGCCGATATTGCATAAACCGTGTGGTGCACAATGCGGAGGATTAATGCTCGCGTTGAAACTGAAGGCGGGCCCGATGTCAATAGTCACACTATGCATCCAATTCCACCATCAATCATTGTTAGACGCAATCCATGCCCCCCCACGTTGCCGCCCCCACCTCACCCAGCCGGTCTCGGGGGTGGTGGAGCTCAGTTCCCATGGGCTATTCGTGGGGGAAGAGCTCTGGTAATTTAGAGCTTCCAACGCCTCTTTCGGCTGTGTGCATATTTTCGATACTATACGTTGTAAGCGCGAGTGCCGTGTCGGTCGATTAGCTGAAAGAAAATAGTCTGAAGAACGCGAACCGATCGACTATCTTGTCAGAAAGTGGAACAGTGCTTGTGATGAATGCAAATTATTGACTCTTTTCTCGAAACGTACAGACACATAGACAGTGGAGCTTTGAATTTCCTAGCGGAAGATTGTACAGCTGACAACGATGTCATGGTATATACCCTGTGATGTGTTCTGCAGCTAGATACACACACGAGTTCTGTCCCACCCTGCCATTTCTCACACCCTTCGATGAAAATGCTCGGAAAATCGGCTTGATAAATGAGCTGACTCTAAACTAGTTCTATTTATGAGCGGTCCCCAATTTCAATTTCCCAGAAAATATAAACGTTTCGGTTTTTCTATTGAAACGCAAATTGTATATTGAAATCATTATTTCCATATACAAAGATTTAATGGTTTTTAATGGTCTGATAAGAAACCCGAACGGTGTTATAATGTGATGCCGTTCGTCGATAAAATGTCGTGAGCCTCAAAATCCTCTGGATTAGCATGTGAAAGCATTGCAGGCTTCGGCCGCGGTATTTCAATTGCAGAGGGTTGTGGCAGGCAGGCGTAAATGCACCCGCACGGCAGTCCGTATATTTCGTGAGTTTGGAACGTGTGAAGGGTTGACATGGTTTAAGACGCGACCAGGCGCCCGCCCGCGCCCCCAAGTGCACCCCTCGTGGTGGGGGGGGGGGGGGGCCCATTCCGGGGGGTTTTTAAAAAGCCTAAAGCTTTAATAGACAGTGGTTGATGGATCACCGTGCATATCCACAGTAATGCGTTAATGCCCTTTCGACACAGCAGCGTAAGAGATGGCAACGATACAATGGCGTAGTGATACACATAGTCCTGCCGCTGGGGATTGGATAGTTGGGGTATGCATTCACGAAACACTTTTATCTGATCTGAACGTTTGATTTCAGACTTCATGTCGCATTTTTGTGAAAAGTTATGACTTTTGGGAAGGTTTCCCGAGATTTTTCAAATATCCTTTAGAAACTGTCACACTGTGACTTCTGACACACTCGAGGGTCAACAAAATACTGGAACTATTGTAGTGCACTATGTCATTTTACTCGAGCTCATTTCTGCATTCTATTGACTACAGTATGCGAGCTTTTCAAAGTCTCCGCGCGTTGCACTACCAGTCAATGCCAGAAAAGAATTATTTTACATAGCGATAAAATGATACTTTATTCGTTAATTAATTATCTTAGCGAACCTCGTTACATTTTTATAGCTCACATAATAGTGTATTAGGTATCGCGCAGTGTTATATTTACACATTTCGCCGTATGTGTGTGTTTTTTCTCTTATTTTCATGCGGCTGGAGGTCGAGGGAGAGAATCCCGGGAAACTGTATACCCGAGAGAGAGAGGAGAGAGAGAGAAAACGTGCGACGCGAGAGACGAATAGTTTATAAATCACAAGACTGTGAAGATAATTCGAATTTGTAATTGGCAATATTTTATCCGAGTCGACAGCACTGCGTCGCGATCTGTTTTACTCTCGTTGTCGCGAGAAATTGTGTACAAGCGCAGGTCGCACGAAAATGTCCCGTAAAAGTGCGCTTTCGACACGTGGACCTAACGACCACATCGTCGCAGCACTAAACTAAACTTACTTTAAATACCCAACCCCCTTAAATTCATCGCATTAGGTGGGCAAGACCGTAAGGCAAATGTTTGGGGTCAAGTAAAGTTGAAATGTTTGAAGATTATATGGCTGAGAGAGTGGCCCCTGATTGTCAGTATGGGTCCGAATTGGCTTGTATAGCGAAAGTAGAAGTATACGCAGCGCCGTTATGTGACCCCTTGGAGAATTGCTCACCCTCCTAACAAACCTGAAGATATACTGCCGTGTGCGGTAACGCGGCCGGTACTAGCCAATTCGAGAACATCGCACGGACCAGCCGTTCTGGGATTACATTTTTCGCAAATCGATATTTTATTTTACTCATTTTTTTCCTTCGCACCACGTAATTTTTACTCCAAATCCTACGCACATAAAAAGCGCTTAAAAATGCGTTATTGTGAAGAACTCATAAATTCCCTGTTGTAATATGTTACTTTATTTCAAAGAACAATGCTTATAAGTGTATGGTACACGGAGGTTTTGTGTTTTTCTTTTTACTGTACCTTTATCACACTTTTATGTTTCCTCAAAGACGGCTCCTTTTGTCATCTCTGTGTAGAAGCATCGCCGAAGTGAAGTATGCACGTTGCTAATTACTTCCCAGTGAGAGAGATTCCAATTACACCCACGTGCCAGCAAACTCATTCGTTCTCCATACTCTCAATATATTAGACCATGCGCAGAAGACATGTCTTAGTCTACTACCTTACCAACTGCCGATCCCTCAAAAGAATCATGCAACTGGTTGCATTTCAGAACGCTAATTGATCAGTTCAACGTGAAATTACACTCCACTAATTTAGCAAACTGCTTGCAATGTTTTGCGCGTCTTAGTGGTACAGAACCATATAATTTGGTGGATGGTACTTGATGGTTTCGTATGTACTGAAATATGCCTCGACTATAGTTGTTAATGAGCAGAGAGAATATTGAAATTATGGTGATGCAACGCAGCATATTATCTTGCCCCTCTTATTGCATCAAAGATTAATTTCAAGCTCGATATTACCCACCTAACAAGATAATACTCGGCATCTGAGGCGAACGCTGAATATTTCATCTTTGTAGCCACCGTGAGCACCGAAAGCCATTTTATTTAATAAGTCAGCAGGAAAGTGGACTGGGGAATATACTAAACTTAACGAAGAAGACTTTGTACTTGTGTGAAAAAATCCAGTTTCCGTACCATGTGCGATTACTTGTACCTTATATGTTGTAATTTTATACCATCGTTAAATCTTTTATGCTATCCTCTTTGCCCACGTAAATCGGGTTAAAGCTTAGTATCGTGCATTTCCAACTCGACCTTACCGTGTTAAAAACAAAGACGATCCCATCGCAATGATGCGACTGAAATCCTCACCATAAATTCATAGCCTCTCTTCAAAAGATTTCAAAACTACGCCGTTTTTTGGATTCGGCGATTTTCGATCACATTTCCTATGTGGTCATGCGATTGGTGACTGGTGCATGCTGTTATCTCTCTATATGTATACATACACCTACCATATTGATTATCACACAAACACATTTCTGCTTGGAATACAATACCGTTCAAACATATTTCATTTTACCGTTATTGCCCACGTACTGGGCCAGTTGCGATATATTGCAATGTGCTGCACCAACGCCTGTTGACGCGTGATTGGTCGATTCAAAACCGGATATTGGTATAATGTGCACTTCCTTCCATCGTAACTCATTGAAACAGTTCCATTGGCGTCTCCGTATTGAACATCGAACACCACTGCGCGTACATTTGAACAAAAGCGAAATGAAATAACGAAATTGAAATTACCAGTTCTCTGCACCCTTGAACCTATGAAGCACTATCTGTCGCTCAATAAGAGAACTGCTAGTGTTACTCAATCAATGAATGCTTGTGAAATTGTGTGGAGACAGAAGTACATGCTTTTTTTTAATAAATAACGGTGCAATTTTCCGTTCTTCCGTGAATTCCAATTACGTTAGAACGTTGCATTTTAGAGATTTGTTTTTCTGTCGTAGCCAAGTATGCATATTGAGAGGCCCAGTGTATACTGTATATACTGGGTGAAACATACGTTAGCTTACATAGCCTAACGCATGCTTCACTTGCATGTTGCTATGGGACGAAATGCGGGCTGAGGATTATTGCGGAGAGAAGGATGCTGACGACGTCCCCGTTGCCAGCGTCTCTCTTTGAAGGCGGGTAATTCGCGTAAAATATCAGACCAAGTAAATAACATTTTATCAAGCGGAAACAAGCGATATGAATGTAGATGATGATGTGTAACGAAGCGCTCGGTCGTACAATTATTTACTGCTTAGAAACTAAGTAAATTTACCTCGTCAAGCAAATTTCACGTTATTGCCTGCACCTATACCCGTGCGTGGCGATGACACAATCTACATGGGTAGATATTGTAAGGTGACAGCTAGGGACCTGTTAATTCGCTGAACATGTTCTTCGTGGTAGCAAATTACGTTGTTGCAAATTTGGATGTGGGATCATGTTTGCATCAAGCATAAAGTAAATATATTTTTCGGTCTAGTGAAAGTTATGGAAATAGCTTTTTACGTGTATCTCGGATGAAAGAAAATGCCCGGCTTCAGTCCCCTTTTATCTGGTTAACTCTCAAGTTACGAGTTTTAAAATGTCAAAAGTTATTTTTTGTGCTCAGGAAGTGTTATCAGATCCAAATCAATTCGGCATGACTTTCCAGGCCGCAAATTGTGAACTTAAAATATGGTAACGTAACCATGGGTCGGCTTCGGAGCTCTACCATCAGTGCGCAGACGATTATAGTATAGCCCAAAAACTAGTGCAGTTCTGTGCGAATTATACTGACATGGGGATATTTACGCCAAATTAGGTGCTCTCAAAATGTGCCTATGTGCAGAATCCATCCACTATAGAAGAATCAAAACACATTTCGTTCTTCTCAAAAATCTCATTAAATTTCAAATTTGATACACGGCAAACAAACAAAACGTGCTAGATATACATTTTTAATGAGCTCGAGCATTTCAGTTGACAAAAAACGAAGCGAGAATTTTTGTGAGATGAGGAAAAAAGATCCACTTGGATGTTATAATTTTTTAATCAGTGTTGGCTTACTAATTGAGCTCTTGAAGTCACGTTTACGTGCTTTACCTCTGATTTAATTATCCCGTATAAAAATTAGAATAAATTAAAATATCAAACGTTGCCTTAAAAAAACGAGAATAAATTATTCTCGGAGATGAAATTTGTAATCAAACACTTTTCCGTCGTGTTAGTGTCATCTCGTAGTCGCCGATGGCGAAAGAAACGAGCCATAACGCTCCCTGCCCGAAATTATTTTCCTCCTGCGTCGCACGAAAATAACAGAAGTCAATTGACGAGTTATTATTGCAGCTCAATTTCTTCCATCGCGTCTCATTCTCTTTGACTCTCAGTTTCTTCGTAAGGGCTTATTAGGTCGATACACTAACACAGAAGAAGGGGATGGATTATTTGTGCGTGCACATGCTCTAGTAAGTCACGTGGTAGTACGTACTGGTACCGCGTCAAACAATGTACCAACAGCTAACAAGCATACCTAAAAATTGAATAGCTTTCAGCGAGGTGTATGCTTATTAATGGTGTTCACTTCATTGCTTGCCATTGAAACACCTCTTGTCCCGGGTGCTATCGCTGCATCCAGATTGGGCGATAGCTGTAGAAAAGGGAAGAGGTCTGTGAATAGTGCACACGGAACTCAACTGCATAATAATGAAGCAACTGCATTTGTAATTTGGAGCTCTCGATAATCTATGAAAAGTATTAAATAAAATAATCTCCTTTAAATACAATAATATGATCGGCAAGCCCTATCGATAGCTGTGGTTGAACTCTTCCCAAATCTGCATCAGCATTTACGCAGATATGCGGTTTTAATTAGAAAAATAATTGGAATTGTGGTCTTCAAAAAAAAATGGGGGTTCTTACAAGAATTGATCATTGTTTTTTTCGGCCACAAACACGCGTGGCTTGCGTGATTAGCTGCTAGAGACAGCAGATTGACTGTTAAACACATGTCACGCGTCTCTCATACTGCATTGCACTGTCACGCAACGACCGTTGACATGTGCGTGTCAGTCACGCACTCCTAGTCTCGTTCGGGGAAACACCTTCACTTGTTATGCGACGTGTTGGGGGTGCCAATTACGATTGAGATTTCTGGCTAGAATTCAGACTGATTTTGTTTTGATACGGAAAATCGTCTGAACCGACTCATTTCGTACGTCAGTGATCGTTGGCGGTATGCTATTCGTTGACTCAGGAAATGTTTTGTCTTGTAATTACACGTCTTTCTGTTGAGAGTTATGCTTGCATATAGAATTTTGTATTGAACCACTGAACGAGATCGTTACACTTTTTACAAGGTATTTTAACCGACTGACTCTATGGTTTTTAAACCAAATAAACGCGAAATAATACCGAAATATTCGCAAACCAAATAACTCCAAATAATAACGAAATAATCGCAAACCAAAATAACCTAAAAATTCCATTCTTTTCAACCATAGAAATCAGCATGCTAAATAACTCCAATTTTTCACGACAGCTGGACTTGTGACTATTTTCAAAATAAACGCCTCGTGTTGGGCTTGGCTCCGGTCCGACACACAATTTCTCCTACGAGCAATTATTTCGTCCCGGCAATTTAAGCACGATCATGCATGTTCGTATTTTATGTGAATCTGTATTTATTTGTATGTTTTAATGTTAATGCTCTGAGCGTAAATTCGGTAACATACATACCATATATATATATATACACCTACCGTCGAAAACTGTGAGTTTATCGAAGCATATTATTATCAATCCTGACACGGTTGCTTGATCGAGAAGGTAGTCGATGCTGTGGCTGCAAGTGTGCGATGCAAGATCCTTCTTCTTCCGCTCCTTTGGCTTCCGCCGAAGCGCAAACTGTCAATTAATACACAGAACGTTTTCCAGATGCGATACAGACATGCGTAACACGGGATCGCGATATTTGAATCATTTTAAATTACGAACTAAAAATGTGTTTACAATTTACAAGTCTCGCTCGGCCAGCTTTTTCTTAGCGTGTACAGTGTTGTATGCTTCAAAATAGGTATCTGTTTGGAACGAATAGAATGTACTGCAGTCATAATGTAAGTAAAGTCATACTTTTGAAATGTGTACAAGCCGTGTAATTACATTGAACAGAGATAGAAGAGAACCGAATTGTATGCGAGCGGAAGATAGAAATAGAGTGTGGGGGAGGCCTATTTTACCATGGTAGAAATACATGAGCTAACGAGGTCCAATCACCAACTGCAAAGTTGGCTAATTCCAAGTTCATTAGGCCCCGTATAGTAGCTTCACAAGTCTTAACAATAGTGATGGGTTGGATCGCATTATTGCCCACTCTTACACCCCCTCAAACTCCACGCATCTCCGGCCTCTTAACCATCCCCTAATCGCACCTCGATTCAACCATTACACATGAAACACTCTCTGCTGGCTAACTTAGAAAACATGGGCAGCGGCATTAGGGCTTATTGTTGAAACATGACATCGGAATAGGAGCCAAAATTACATCGCCTACTTCTGAATCTGTAGAGAAGAGCGCAGGTCGGCCATCGTGCTAACCAGTGGAAGTTGAGCTAGTTAGATCCTCGTTTTACCCAACATTATCGTTGGGGGAAAGGCAGAATAGGATAGTTTTTCCAATCTACGTTATTGTCGACAGTTTTTACCCCGATTTTCAATTCTTCGCAATGGAACACGAGCACGCAATACCTTTTCTAAACGACAAGGAATAGAAAAAAGATCGGGAGTCACAAAGTTGTTGCTGCCAAGGCGCGTAAGCCACATTTCTTCTTCAAGCGAGCCAATAAAATTGTCCGGAATATCCGGCGATAATTCCTGTTTCCCTCTTATCGGATACCTCACTCCCTCCCTCCCTCTCACTCACGCTCCCTTTCTTCAGCTAATAGCACGTGACCAAAAACACTATCCGCCCCATCAAGTTTTCCCGAGGCTATTTACGTTAGAACATTTGCTTAGCGAATTGCTTTGGAATAATATACTAATTGTGCACTTATAATCTTCACTTTGCGTAACTGGTATAGCTAAGCACGTGGTGCGTTACTTTGGTGGAGGTGTCCGCTTTGCAACGTTGGTTCAGACTTCAAAGTGGATTGCAGTGCAGACTGCAGTTTTGTTGGCGTTCTCTATACAGTCGCGGCTTGGTGACTTGAGTCTAGATTTACGATTGACTGTAACTATCTCAACCCCTGCCGCATGCAACCGAGCTAAGTCTCCGATGGACTAAAAGATAAACAAACCAACCATAAATATACTCCGCTAACTACCCTAGTTGCTCGCGATTTATGGCTCCACATAAATGCTAAGATACTGTCCAGCTAAACTGTTTGAGAAGAAACTTTTTATCGTTTTGTTAGATACAAAACAAACGCATAATTATTTTTCGGTGCTTAATTGTAGTCACGCAATGAAGAGTAGGTAAAATGCTGAGTCCAAACTACTGGTCCGATGGTAGTCTATTTTACAGCAAATTATTTTCTTAATGTCTTCTTCATCTAAACTGTTTCGACAGAAATAGTGGATGCCTCACGACATACGAATTTGTTCTCGGAGTCTTTGTCACCGCTCAGATAAATCGTACTGCCTTGTTTACACGCACCATTGCCTTGTGTCGAGCAGACATGAATGTATGCCATTATTATATGACTTACATGGTACACATGTGAACAACAAACTAGTTGAAGGTTCCCTCATTGCAAAGAATTCCAATGATTCACAAGATGAGTGGTCAGTTCGGCGCGGCGCTTCGTCCCTCTTTTACTTGGACATCGTTGCGGCCTACATTCCTTGCCATAAAACCCACTCAATCACTCTTTCTAATTTGTTAGTTGTAAATTAAATGCGTAAATCTTATTATAAAAGCAACCCCTTAACTAACGTTTGCTAATTGTCCGAACCACATATTGTACCCCTAAGCCCCTAATCTTCTATTTTAATTTGTTAACCGCCGTCGCCCATCCCATGCGAGTGTCGGTCTTAATGGGCTCTAAATTCTAGCTCGAGCATATGAATTGTAATTTAAAACAATTTAAAATACATGACATTATATCTAATAATGTTAATGAAGTGAAAGCAATTTGTTTTAATTTGTGGGAGAGTTCCTAAACGCAAAGAAATTGCGTTACGTTAATGCGGCCATGTCCACCAAATCGCGAAATTTGAATTATTTTGCAAATTTTTGCTCTGCGATTAGTCATTCAACTTGAGTCCATCAGACTGCAGTGCAAGCGCATAAAAGTCTGAGTGCTCTAAACCTTACTCAAGAAAATAACGACAGAAAGAAAATGCATACCTACTCTTATAAATGTTGAGTGTAGGTAGGTACTAACAAAAATAATGTGTAGCAGAATAGTAATTTTCTTCGGTGTAAAATTAAATCTGACGACGAAATTCAATTAAAATAATAATCGTACCGTTTATTGCTATTATTAGCCGTGAATGTCGTGCACTCACATAGCGAGACCGCCAGTGGAATTTGCGTGCGAATTATTTGCTCAGATCTGTTTATATATGTGCTCGTGGAATTTCAGGTGGGATTAAATCATTAACTATAATACCACGTGTGTGTGTACGTGTGTATGCATCAGATTGGATTTTGAAACAGTAGTCTGCGTAAGCGGTAAATTCTACAGACAAAAT
>QKMV01000146.1:0-29988 GCA_003287335.1 Lednia tumana
TCCGCAGTGCCATCATGACCTCAACTGCTAAAAGTTTGAGCACAGCTAATAGCCATTGAATATGTCATTGTCATGTGCTGGAAAAAAAACATAAAAGACAAATTTAAAAGAAAAAGCTTCTGAATTTGGTATTAAACCGAATAATTTTCGAACCGTATTTCAGTTCTATGTATTCATGTAAGTCGTTACTTTTTGGATGAGCGGAGCGAAGAATTCAATTTTACCAACCACAAAAAAACTTATGTTTTTTTTCTTAAATGTTTAAGACTCATGTCTTCTGACTAATTTCAGCACTAGTTTTTAAAAAAACTGTTAATAACTGGGTTAAACTGCTGAAAACTTCTAACAAACAAACTGTCAACGTTTCGCTAACCTTGCTGAAAGCTTCATCTGGGCAAGCTTGGCAGGTTTTTACGTGAGCAAGAACTTATATAGGGAAAAACAAAAAAACACCAAAAAACAACTACATCCTAATATAGTTCTTTTTTCACTATAGAACTATAAGAACTTAAGACTATAGAACTTAACTAACTATAGAACTTTAAGAAATACGAGGCTCATCCAGCAGCGCATTTAACTAAGGCGTTACGGCGAAACCCTAGTATATGAAGAGAAGACTAAGAATACATATCAGTTGTTCAGTTGTTAGTCGCTGGCTTAGTGCTCACTTGTCACCTATCATTATTGGTTCGAATAATACTTCGTTTCACCCCTACCTTCATTAATGATACACCGTCGATCATGATTCCTTCAAATTTACCTTATTAATCAAAATTTCACAATCTTTCAACATTCTTTAAAGTTTATATTGAAACTTTCAATGAAACTTTCAAAATAATAAACTCTACCGCTAACGGACAATTCCGTTTGGAAGCAGTGAAAAAGTGTTTTCTTTTGTATTTTTGCTTCGGTAAAATTATTAGAGCGAAACGTAGGTGCCTATAAACTGTAGGTATACATGCGCCGCTTTGGTCCAAGTTCAAAAAACCCTCTTTTCATAGCCCATTGCTATGGTATTTACAACCATGATATTATTTTAGACACAAGTAATAGCTGGGTGGAGGGTACCTATAACAGATTCGTCCTCTCTCAATGAATCTGTCCTCGGAACGAAGCCGTAACGCTTCTTCAAGCTACAGAGCACCGAGCAGTTGCTATTTCCGCGCAGAAAAGGGAAATAGGTCTGACAATCGTATTATAGATACCGCAGCGGCACGATGAAATTACTTCCAGCCACGCTCTTCGGAAGAACGAAATAAACATCTTCAGGAAACCTAAATGCTTCACAAGCACGCGCGCCCGATCTTTGCACAAGAGTATAAACCGAGCATTTATTTCGCCAAATGCATTTGCCCCTGTTCGGTGCAACTTGGCTAGGCCATATTTTATACTGGCGGCTAGCCGGGACATGCATTATGCACGCGGAATTGTTGGAGGGCTCTAGTCCGAGATGGGGTGCAACCACCGCATTCTTGTGTGGTTACGGCCCAGTGTAGTAAAGGTCAGGTACTTGAGCTTGAACCCGGGTGGCAAGTGGGAAGGGGGATGACCTCGTACAGGTGGGAAATACGTTCGCTGCATGACTAAAGACGATCAGATACGAGTCGCGTCTTGAACTCGTACGTCGCGGAAAAGTCCGCCGCGCGAAGGAACGTCGGAACGCCGTCGGGCGACGAGTTCGACGCGATGTGCAGTCAACCAAGTGCGGTGACGTGCGACGAATGTTTATCCTGTCGGTTCGACAGCGTATTTTTCTTTCGTCGGTTCGATTTGAATGATGGTAGTATGTATGGCATACAATTAAGAGAAAAGATCCCATCGACAGAAATCGGCGTAGCGCCTGCATGCGGTAAGCAGAAATTGCAGGAAGGTTCCAGATTTAGAGCACGGAAATATTCCGATGCGAGAATTTCATCCTGTGCTCGAATTGGATAGTTATGAGCAGTGGCGAAGCGTGAGTCTGTCAATTGGGGAAATATAAAATGTCTCCCGAAGAAGCATTCAAAATAGTTCGCGAAACGTTGGGAGTTTGTTTGTTAGAAGTTCTCAGCAGTTAAACCCATTTACTAACATTTGTTTTGAAAACTAGTGCTGAAATTAGACAGAAGACTTGAGTCTTAAGAATTTAAAGACATAAAATATCTTCATGGAAATGATACAACCATATGATACAGATTTTTGTGTGCAGATCATGAAATCATTCCAGTTTTCTTACCTTCAAAGAAGTCGTGAAATTTACTCTACCCTTAGTTTGTGGGCGAGTAAATTCATGTGGATTTGATTCAAATGCGAAAAAGCATTGTCAAAGAAAAATCAGCTACAATTTTAATCACAAAAAGGTCATGTCTCGTGATCTTAGGGTAGAGTGTCTACCGTGTTTCCCCTGACTCTTCGCGCTGGGTGTGAGACGGTTTGGCATACCGGCAGTTAAAGAGATTTACCGAACCATACCGTCACCTACTAGAATTAAAATACATACTGCCACCTCCCAATAGTCACAAGTCATGTGTCGAATTGTGTGAAATCTCTACGTCGTTCACTAATTATTTGCGTGAATTTGTATGTTTTTTTGCGTCGAAGTCCGCTATTCGGAAGTTCCCGACAACTTGAGTTGAAGATTGTTCAGTACAATTAGGAGTAGGAGGATAATGTGTTATCTTTCGCGATCATTGTCAGAACTCAAAAGTTTTCAAATCTGTTTGGCACTCGGTTTAATGTCCGCTGCCGTAAAAATTTATGCAACACGAAACCAAAAATCAAACATGGAAACAAACGTGACAAAAATGCGAAACTTTTTATTAGCGCCGTAAAAAATTCTGTTCTCTCCGTTCGCCTCTCTAGCAATGTGATGAACACATACACTTCATACCGCCACCTATTTAATTCCAATTCGAGCACTGGTAGCGGCTTATAGTTCATACCTCCTCGTGCAACCACACCAGTCACATCCAAATTTACTTTTAAAACTCACACGCCCACTCACACACACACACACACACACACACACACACACACAAGCGCTCGACCCACGTCGCTCGTAAGACGGTAGCTCTAACGTGTGCAAGGCGTATTTTCAATGCTCGGTCTATGCTGATATTTTTGTTATAAGCTTCGTTCGGCAGTCGCTCTTTCTTGCAGGTTAGGGTAGAGTAGCGTAGCGTCGAGTAAGCTTGGGATCAGGCTAGAGTGAGTTGGAGTTGGCACCAGTGGAGTGAAATCGAGTAGGGTAGACTGGAGAGTTTAAAGTAATGGCGGCCGGATTTGGCGTGCTGGATATGCTACTGGAATCTTCTCATTCATCGGATTCGTTTCATTTCAACAACCGTTTGAATTTCAACAACCAACAGTTATTTCAAAATTGAAACAAGATGCATGTCAACAACCTCGAAAAAAATGCTTGCGCTTGTGAGGTCAATAGCAAATAAAAGGCAAACATGTCTAAAAGGCACGACTATTCCCTTTTCACAGGTTTCCACATCATGTGGCAGTCTTATTATACGTATTACTGTAATACGTCCACAAATGTAAAACAGAGTATTTGCCAGGCAGAAATAACTCGCGGATTGGCGTCACTTACACTTGATCTAGAACTCACTGCACCTCTCAGACAGGAGCAAGAAAACCTACTCCAAGCTGCCCGATATCACTCAACTCTACTTGCTCTGACGCGGACGAACACCGAACAGCGGCCATCTTTTCGCATGTAAAGATTCTCGATGCCGAACGAGCACTGTAGGAGTAGGATGGAGAAGAGTCGAACAAGGAGTAGACGCTGCCGAACGAAGCTATAATCTTCACTCCTACTTGCTCGGTGCGTGTATGTGGAGTGACGAGTGTGTAGTTGCGAGTCTACGAATGCCGAGGATGAATTGTGGATTGAACTGCATGGCATTGCGATTGTCTGTTTGATTATAATTAATGTTTAATTAACGAACGCAGTGAGCAGAAAAGCAGCCACCACGTTAAACAAGACACTTTTCTCGAGTCTTGACGAAACATTCAGTTGGGAATATTCTAGGTTTCACAAATCACACAAAAAAAAACAAAATGAGACCGCGTCGAACTCGAGTTGCGGTGTGCCGTGGTGACAAGGAAACTTGGTTCCATCTTGTAAATGCTTTGTATTGCCGCCAGGCCGCGCCGAGTATCAAGTTATAACTTACGACTTAGTTATTTACGAAGTGTAACAAGTATACTAACAACTAATAAGTTACACTCGACGAGCCGAGTCATACGACGCGGGCGAACGTGGAGAAAATTTAATGTACATGAAATTGCTTATGAAGTTATGAATGTGTTATGCAGATTGCAGTCTAAAGCATACATATTCTAAATCAAACATGATTATCATGGACATGCACAAAAATGAATTGTTTTACGCAAGTTCAAACACTGCAGTTACGTTTATCTTTGCTGTGATGGGAAATAATTTACATTGGCTACGGTTCGTAGGTAATGCATGAATATGCGAATGCCTTCAGATTTGCGGTTCGTTGTAATTTATGCCCCTTTCGGGTGTTAACGATATCATGCGCCGTGCTCAGCGATGTGGGGAGTCGAGATGCAAATGTTTCGTCGCGATTTTCGGCTTGTTTTCACTTGTTATAAAATTTACGTGCTCGTGTGTGCGAAAAAGTTCGCACGCTTCGCGAATAATTATGTCGGCGGGGTCATTGCAGAGGAAAATATCGCAACCCATTGGATTTTGATTTAAAAATTTGCACCTTGTGGTTGAAGTTGATCCAGCTGTGATGAAAAACCAAACTATTCCGTTTTTAAGTCTGTTCACTGACACGCTAACTTTTCTCGTTATTTCAATCAAAATCTCTTGAAGTCTTTCAGATTGGCCCAAATCGCTTTATTAGATCCGAAGAGTTGCTCAAGTCTCCGCACCCCTGTTGCCATGAACAAGTTTGAGACATTTCGGCCATTTCGGACGACAGCTGCTGTGGTCGTGGTGCACTAAAGCCTGACGTGACAGATTTACTTTTCCCCCAACCGCGCGGACCTCTGTTTTATTGTGCTATATGTCTCCCGGCCAGTGCCCGAAGGGACTCTCCGAGGAGCTGGAGGTTACAACATTCTTCCAGATGCAGAAGCCACGCAACGGTCGACGAGGACGGTGTGCAACCGACTCGATCTACAATCCGGTCATTGGCACAGTCCTATCTTCTATACTTGCGGGCTATTCCCTCCGGTGATTTCCCAATGGTACATATGTAAACAGCGCATACCAGGGAATTGTTTTCAAAACAGGCCAACAGATGTGGTTTGTTGGATGGTTTCGTTTCCGGGGCTTGCAATTAAATGGAATTAGGAAAACACCGTGCACTTTTGTGTCGCGTTGCAACTTGAAAGAGCTCGCGGCAAATTTTTCGGCATGACAAATCGTTTGAAAGATAGAATTTATTAAATAGCCACAGCAACCTTGATTTTATCAAATTTCCAACAATGGACAACTAGAAAAAAGGCATGCAGAGCCAATCAACGTTGTGGGATCAATGCTTTTCTTATGGCATTAAAAATCTCACAGTGGTGATTACCTCTGGAATGCTGGTTGTCCATTTTATAGAGGAAAATTTTGTTTTGTAGTTGCTTCGTAAACAATTTTTAATAAGTATTAAAACTAGCCCATGTTGTTCTTTAGGGATTTGCGGTTTTCAAACATTTCTAATGAAAAAACCACTGAACCGATTGGGCTAAAAGACTATCCTCATCTAAGTTAGTGTACGGACTACACTCACAAAAAATGTAAGCTTGATCGGGCATTTCGTCTGGCCTCTGGAGCACAAGAAAATTGTGCGATTCGAGTTGAATGGAAGACGCTTCGCTCGCTCGCTCGTCTAAGTAAGTTTATTTACTCGTTTAATTGTTAATTTCAAATGTATTGATAATTATTCACTTCGACGTACATAACGAAGAAATTAAACTAACAGCTGCGAAAAGCGCAACAT
Organism: Lednia tumana; assembly: GCA_003287335.1. Taxonomy (NCBI): domain Eukaryota; kingdom Metazoa; phylum Arthropoda; class Insecta; order Plecoptera; family Nemouridae; genus Lednia; species Lednia tumana. The sequence goes on from QKMV01000146.1 coordinate 5,955, forward strand.
CGGCTTGAAAATAAAAACCGAGTGCGTGCGCCGAGCACGCGCGGCCGATGTTTAAACTTGAAACACCTTGCAGATCAGAGCAAATTGACACCTGCCGCGTTCCGACTTTTAATCATTGAGTATGCTAGTGTAATTCAACAAACTTTCAACTTTCCGCGACTGATTCAAACTTCCTTACGCGCTAAGCTAACGATGTTCCCCACGAAAAGTTCGAAATGATCGACCGGCTGCGCACTGTGCATTCGATCGGTTCACACCTATAATTAAGCTTGACATTCCCGGGGCGTGGAAGACGCGAATACATGGCGACGGCGTCGGTGGGTGCAGGGCTGAGGGGGTGCAGCCCCAATCCGCGCTGCACGTATATGGAACGTCGAGCCCGACGCCTGACAGCACCGAATAAATCATCTTCACTCGCCAATGGAATTAATTGTCATCGGCTTTCTTTGGAAAACTCACGGACACAAAAGTAAGCGTCACATTATCTCCAACAAAAGAGCCGTACACAATGATAGATCGAAGTAGGTAAAGGTGCACATAACTTAGTGAAATAGAGTAGAAGCTATACACGTAACACGTTGCATATACTTCTTGTATAAGCTTACCACCCTAACATGGTCCCTCAAAGGTCTTTGTGTGCCAACCTCAATTGAAGCGTTGAAATGATGGAAATAAGACAATTACGTGGTCGTGAAGAAAGAACAAACTATATAGTCCCAGCATCAACAAGGTTTGTGCAAGAAAGCCTTATGAACCCTAGGCTACGAGTTTTCAAGGTTTGTGCAAGAAAGCAACGGGACACTAAGCTAGGGTGGAAAGATTGTAAGAAATGGTCTGAAGTCTTCAAAGTTTTTGCAAGAAATCCTAGGGACTCTAAAAGAGTGGAAAGCTTAAAAGAAATTTTAACCTATAATCTCCTAGGTTTGTGCAAGAACGCTAAGGAACCCGAGGCTAGGGTGGAAAGCTTAAAGAAATAAAGTGTAGTCGTCAAGGTTTAAAAGCCATAGGGACTGTAGGTTAGGGTGGAACCCTTTTAGAATGCATCGATAGCCACGTAAAAAACCTTGATCGATTTACAGACTTACAGACCTATAGACCTATATTGGATAAAAGTCTCAACTAGGTCTCTCGGAAGCACTTTTTTAAATAAGCTTTCGTTTATCCATTAAAGCTATCTAAAAAGCCTCAAATTGAGCATTTACGGTGGCCCTTTTGGGCGATTTGGAGCAAAATATTTCAAAAAACGGCCCCCGAATAGACATAGTTTTTTCATTCATCTCCGAGTCTCTCGCTTACCTATACTATTATTGTCTATGTTCAACGGTACAGCCGCGCAAACGGTATGCGAAAATTCGTCTGTACGTCATATTCCATAAGTGATACTCACGAGCCTTGATGAAATAAAACGAAGGCCCTATAAATAAAATTTAAGAAAATGCTTTCGATATTCGCTCAGCATTACAGAACGCGCGGCCCAAGAACGCGTAAAGAGATCGTTTAAATACGAAACTGTTTTAGTGTTGGCGGTCCGACGATGTGGAGGTGACATCATCATCACGTTCATTGATGGCTGTACCTCCGCGACCGGCCAGAAGAATCTCAAGTCGTGACGCGACGCGGCCACATTAATCATGCTGCGAAACGATGACGAACAATAGCCGACCTCTACGTCACCGGTCACCCACCGCCGCCGCCACCACGCGAAGCCGCGTACCCTTCGTGGAACCTGGCCAGCCAGGGGGGCTGTGGGCGAAACCTCCGCGCCGCCCGCCGCCAATATCTCAGTGGTGGATCCAGCCCCCCCCCCCCCCCCCCCCATAAGAATCCTCAAATAAATCTGCCTTCCACCAATCTAAATTGTGCTGTGATAATGAAGACTGATTAACGTCACATTTTTTTTAGGTAAAAAAACAACGTTTTTTTCCATTGAAATCACGTCTTCAAACATTAAGTTCTGAACTCGCCATCCTCAGATCCTACTTATACTTCAAACACGTAGATTTTCTCCAAAAACACCATTGAATTCAAGGTTTTCTTTGTTTGAGGGCCCAATTCCCCTCGATGTCTGTACCCGTCGCCATAACCGCCTTTCTATACTGTCAGCAAAATTTTACTCTAGTCTACTGAGCGTAAAACCACACCAAATGCCACTGGGGAAGTATGGACCCTGGAATTCCTCTACGCCTAGCGCACCGAAGGACATTAACGCGTCCCTGCTGGGATAATTCCCCGCTATCTCCACTGCGTACCATGCGAATTTACTCATAGACCCCCAGAGTAAAAAATTAGTCTAGATCCGCCACTGCCTCATCTCTTAATAACAGCGTAATTCGAGCCATCTTGCGGGTCTCGAGCTTTAGAGAGCCATCTCGAGCTTTAGATCGGCTTTCCAAACATGCCCGTAAGGAGGAGTAGGAAAATTGATCCCACGATAGTTATCACATGGTTTCGAACCTACCTGAAATTAGGGCCTGTCGAACGAGCGCGCACGCTACAAGGATATGTATTAACGCGATAACACACCTGCGTTAATAAACCTAGAATACTTGGTATGCTCATTACGACCGGAATTACCATGCATCGGAGAATCAATCTCGAGATTGAGCTGACTCTATCATCATGTGTATCTTCATCGGGAAACGGTACACGTTGCTGTGATTCGACAGGATCGTGTTTGGTCACTTTTTTGTGAGCTCCACATGTAATTGAGAGACGAGAGATTGTTTGTATTGCTTTAGAATATTGATGCCATGTGCGATTCTATGTACTAAATATTTCCATGCCTTATTCAGTTGACCGGAGTACAGGAAAAAGAAAAATAACACAAAACACATAAAAGTGAATAACTTGTTAGAAGCCGTCGACACATTGTGACAAACATACATGTTAATGAGACGGATATGTCATGCCAAGCTCAATCAATACTTTACGCAGTGCCGCACGTAATTTAATCGATAAATCAAATTAACCATGAAACCATTCGCGCGAGAGGAGATAAATTTCCATCAGCACAAGGCCGGCCCACAGGTTTTTTCTTATAAGCTTACCAATCTAGCCTAGGGACCCTAGTATGTTATCTCCAAAACTATATGTATAAACTAAGCTGTGACGTCAAGAATGTTTACTTTTCATTAAGTTTTTATAGTCAATACTGGATTTGAATCATTTAAATGGTTAAAATAACTAGCACAAGACTCTTTGTGTCACAGAAATGGCCGCTGAGTTGAAGCGTACTCTCAACTACCATAAATCGGACGCTGCGAGAGAGATAGTCACAACCGGTTTCAATGAGATTCAATGGAGCAAACGTGATCCGATATCTCTTTTATCGGCCAGTTGGTGATTCCTTGAGAAAATCAAATGCAAATCAAGATCAATCTAAATGTGTTAAATAATGAGACGGCTATGAAGCGCATTGATAACCGGTATATGTGACTGGTTTTAACGTGGCGTTATGGCGAAACAGCGGCCATTTATGCGACAAAAATTCACTGAGTTGTCTCGCGAACCTTCCGAATGCATCGCACGTTGAAAGAGGAAGAGGAGTAATACGCTGTATCGCCGTGTCGATTTGGCTGGCTTTATCTCGTGGTATCGGCGAACGTCATGCATCTATGGCAGCTTGTTAATTAGTGGACATCGCGGGCCGGCGTGCTTTTGACACCTGCCAAGCCGCGCTCGGCCCACTAACGAACGTGTGACGTGATTAGACGACGACGACAACGACCACGACGACGACGACCACGTCGGTCGTGGGAAGAGAGGCGATTCTCCTCGTGCTCTTCCAGCCCGCCTGTCATCCACCACGGATCATCTCATGCAGCGGTGTTGATTTGATTAGCAAGATATAGATAGCGCTAATCGAGTTGCGGGGGCGACCGCTCTCAAATATACCGGCTGCTTTATCAGTGGTAAACACTCGAGAAATATATCACCTACCTCGGCAAAACAAGGTGTATGTGATGAAGATTACAATTTCAGAGCCGTTACACGGCTAGTTTTATCGTGGAGAATATTAATATCGCTTCAAAAATGTCTGTCTGCTCGCGGAAGCGAACCCTGGACCTCCGGTATTCATGACCGTTGCTCTTAACATTTGAGCTCAATAGAACTGACATTTCTGAAGTGATAGGTGTACGTAATCGTATTTCATAGTCGTATGTTACAGACTTGACGATCTGAAATTTATATAAAGGAAGTTGAAATCAATTTCACGTCGTGTTTTATTTGGATCAAAATCACTATGTACCAGATACATTATAAATTTCGATTCGTTGACATTTAATATAAATGACATTAAAGTGCATGTTGGTATAGAAAGCAGCGCCTCAGGTTTCATATTGAATTAAGAAAAATACGCTGTCAACGTCATGACATAAAAGTCATAGTGTATACACTTAATTAAAAGGAGCCAGCTAATAAACTTCATGTCAAATATTATATCAACTTTAATACAATTTCTTCGTTTGGTATTTAGCAACTGGGAATTGAATCGGAATATGATGGCCGCTTGTTTGCAGTACTGGTGACCTTATTTCAAGTCGCGGCAAGTTTTTTTCCTGGAAGATGCTTGACATTTAGTGTTCTGTTTGCGAGCTGTGTTTCTGCAATATCCACTTTATTGCCGTAGCCGAGAGAAAAGAGCGAGGCAAGTCATGACGCTGACAGAGTCTTGCTTGTAATAGTACGCGAGCAGCATGCTATTCCTCAGCAAAAGCACGCTTTATCTCCCCATTTTCAATTAGCAACTTGATTAAGATGAGAAAAGATCGAGCCATTAAATTCTTGCAGCAGCAACTAGCAAGCCACATGATACTTGAAGAGTTATGGCCGAGCCCGCGAAAACTGCGATTCCCGCGAGTTCAGTCGCTATCGCCAAGCCACTGCTGCTACTGTGTAGTTTAAGAGCCTGTCCTACCTCTACTCCTTTATTCATTCAGGCCAAGTTTGCTCGACAAATGTTGACCCGACCCCAACCGTGCAAGATAATCTTTGATAGTAAGCGAGAGAGCAGTGGATAAAAGTGTAACTGCGGTCACTCTGCAGCGCTTTTCTCATTATTGTGGCCAATGCAGCCGAAATATACTCACAAACAAGATGATTGATTTTAAGAATATTAAAATCACTTGGAAACTACCTGCTTACTCGAGGACTCGAACCCTTGCTTAGCTTAGCTTAGCTAAACCAAGCTAAGCTAGCTCAGTGGTTAGAGCATTTGCCCGGAAGCAAAAGGTCTGGGGTTCGAGTCCTCGAGTAAGCAGGTATTTTTGAAGTGATTTTAATATTCTTAAAATTATAACTAGCCGTGTATTTGGCTGTAAATGTTAAATCCTTGTCAAGATGGTTGATGGTGATTTTTGATTAATATATAACAGGTAGAGAAAGAGAAAATTGAAAAAAGGCTTGCAGAGAGACCTGAGGCTCGCCTTTATATACAACTCTCTCGCTTACTATCAAAAGCTATCTTGAAAGGTTGATTCAGCATTTGTTGACAAAATTTGGTCCGCGGATGTTTTTCAGCGCGTCCCTCAATGCTAAAGCATAGACTCTACGTCGAGGTGGGAGAGCTCCTTAATGTGGCGGAGGATTTGCGTTAAGGGTCAATTAGACTTACTTTCCGTTAGTCTGGAATTGAAAATTAACAATTCAGCGATTCGCCTGCGTCCGACCGACCGGCCCGGCAGTCGGATTTCGACAGACGAGGAAAGGCGGTAATCAAAGATGTCGTAAAGGGCAAGCGAATTGCGTCGGATTCTACGTTCGTCGGGCAGGCTTTTTCGCCAAGCGCGATCGGGAAAGAGTCGGGCCAGCTATAACTCGGGAGCGTGGCTCCTCCATCGCACCGCAAAACCGGGACGAGTCGGGCTAATAAACTGTACGGTGCGGCTCTAAACTCTAAACGTACATTTTAGCTTCACGTTAATTGTGACGCAAGGGTTTTTTTTTTCAGCTAGCAGAGTAGAAACTTTCTGTTCAGACTCCAGAGTGTTTTGCTATTTAATGACTACAAGCAGTAATTTACGCTACCACGAATCCTAAGAGACAGACAATTCTTAATAATTACTGAATCACGTGTGCATGGCGACGCATGCGACAGATAACGAACTGTTCGGCAAAGCAAAGTCAACGATGTGTTTCGCACCCAAGCAAGCTGGTGTTGCTTACGGATTTGGCTGATTGTGAATTAAAGAGCAGCGGCGCGGCAGGTCGGCAGGTCGGCCGCTCGGCCGCTCGGCAGACGACAGTAAGGTGTGTTTATAAGCAACTGCTTTGCATATCGCACAGAAGCAGTTATTCCCGAGGAAACGATTTTACGCTTACAGTAGCCGAAACAATGGAGGGAAATCCGATTCCACAGACTGCCTGCCGACCGGCTAACTCGACTTGGAGGGAGCGAATTTGCATCAGTCGGTTGTGAATGCAGATGCAAATCTGCAATCAATACGTTTTGCAATTCACCGTTGCAAACGCCAACACAAAAAAATGAGACTTGCAAATTAATAGAAAAGTTTCCTGTCAATTTTGCTTGCGAAATCCTGTCCCGGGTGTTTACTCGTCCGAACTTTGCCGATCTCCGTTTTAGGGGTCTGGAAAAATAATCTGACATGTTTGGTTTCGAAAAGAAATCAACCATTTCGCGATCGATGGCAAGTTTTCCCATTTTCCCGGCAACGCTCGGCAGCGCGCACGGCTCGCTGGATGATGTGGTCCAGCCGGCCTCAACGCACGCAAGCACGCACGGCAGCGTGGGAATTATCCGATATCGAACTCGACGAAAAGAAATATCGCGCGTGAAAATACGTGTCCCCTTGCCCAGCCCCGCGAGTGTGACGTTATAATAACTCACTGTAACATACGCGGTGTGTTTCACGACCAAACAGCGCCAAACCAGCGTTCCCGCAGCTAAAAGTACTTCGCTCAATTGTTGCCCACGTTCTTTCCATCATTCCGATTCACCAATTATTTCTAATTTTGCCATGATAAGATCAGCAGCGGTCGCAGCCAAGCACATCCTAACAAAGAATACATTAGCAAACAAAGATGGAGATATGAACTTGAACTTGGGACGCACTTACTTCATTAGCTCAGTAATACAGAAAGTTGCGCGGAAATAACGCCCGTTACGATTGCGATGCATTTGTTTCAACAAGCTCTGCTCTGCAAATGCATCCGAGCTGTAAAAAAATGCACCAAAAAGCTCTCGCCTGGCATTTAAAATAAAAATCAAGTGACAGAGGCTTGCCTTCATTTCTCATTTTAAAGAAACTGTTCAAACCTAATTGTAAATTGCTCAACTGCCTCGAAAATATAAGACATTATGAGGCGAACCGTTCCAGTTTAGTTACTGCTGAGATATTTCTTTCCAGTTAGCATATTTTCTCCTCTAGAGAATGTGAGCAAAGTCGCTTGGTTGCAAAGCAAAATTTGTACCATTTTCTCATAAGAACGCGATAATATGCTCTCGTACAAAAAAGCAATCGCCGTCCAAAAGAACAACAACTGAAAACGCGAACAGCAGAAAACACTATCGAGGAAAACAAGTGAGTCAAATTGGAGATCTCATATTGAAGTTGGGAAAACTTGATTCAATCGGGAAGAGATGAAACGAAATAAAGGACACGACGCAAGGAAGCGAAGCAAAAATAAAAAGGATGATGGCTAGACGAAAAAAAACACATGGTTCATAAAAGTATACCTTGGCATACCTTGAACACAGTATAGACTGTGTGTTTAATTACGTATACGGACACAAGTGTGGGACTTCCTGACGACTGGTTAAAATATTCTTCAGCTGATATGAATCGCTCTCGATTCAGAGGAGTCACCTTTTACGAGAACATTTCAGATACAATTTTATTCGAATGTGTCCCAATTACCAAATCGATCAAACCCGGACCGGGCCACGGACAAAATCCACCGCAGCAGCGACTCAAATTGGCGAAACAGGAAGCCGCGTTTCGGATGACGATCCTTCAAGCATTTTAATTTTATCGTATTTCTACCTCACGAAGGCGAAGCGTCTTCCACGAAATGAGATTTTAAAAGTAAAAGTTCTGTTGGTTTTCCTTATTAATAACGCATACCAATCAATCTGGCCGCTCGCCGTATCTATCGATTAATCCGATCGGAAGAGGTGTATACATTTCATCTGGGAATAGAAGATGAGGTCAGATCGTGTCAGACTGCTCGCGGAGAGACAGACGAGAGCCGAACCCATAACCAATCGATTAGACGCCGGCATTGGATCGGCCCATCGGCTCATCGTCTCGGCGAAACAATAGTAAATACCGATACGGGACGGGACGGGACGGTGAGCGCGTTCGGAAAACAATACCTATGGCTGGCCGGTGATGTTAACGAGCCGTCCAATTAATTGGATGTTGCTCTCGGCTCGATCCAAAGTATGTATCGACCGTTTTCGATGTGCTCTCTAATTAAAACTAGGATATTTAATGATCTTCACGGAGTACAGGCGAGTGGGGCGAACGATGCGACGCTCGATGGGAGATCCTGAAACGTTTTGCGATCTTATTAAAATATAATGAGACAAAACGTCGCGCTTCCGGGAAATAAGTAACTCGTTCGGAGCTCATGGAATGATTCAATGTTGTCGCGGCGTTGAAGGGATGCAAATCCAAGTGTAAGCTATACACTGCGTAAATCGAATCAGTTGTTTTGCTCAATGGACGACTAGAAAAAAGACTTCTCGGAGTCAAGAATTGTTGTGGGATTGTTGTGGGTTTTCTTCTTGCATTACAAATAGCACAATTTCGATAGCCTCGGGAATGCTACATTGGTCCATTTATATTAAATATTATTTCAATATTTTGTAATTTTAGCAGCTATCAAAACAATGACTAACTTTATTAGAAATCAATGTCAATAACCATGCACCCGCGCAAACGTAATACTTTAATTAACATTTGTTTTCATACACCAATTAGCAGGCAAAAATAAAACATGATGCTTTTCGCTTTGAACAAAACGGAACACAGTTTTAAATCAGCTCGAGATACAGCGAACACGCGAGCATCGCAGAATATAATTCATATCGCGTAACAATTTAGTTTTCGCGTATCTAGTTCCCGACCGCAAACAAATTAGCTCAAGCGCATGCTTCACTCTAAACTTAATTCGCGGCTAACTATGCTTGACCGGTGAGTCGTAAGTGCTGATTTGTTGAGCAAAACTCGGCTCGCCTAATCCATCTGATTAATTAAAACTTTCTGCTCGCTACAGACTGCAATTGAAGCGCGCGCACATGCAGAGAAACACACGTAAATTTTTACCCGCTGGATCAAGTTCAGCGCACCAAATACGAAACGGTATTTCAATGCATTTGTGTTTTTACGTGCGACGCGGACGAATATTGTATTATCAAATATCCAGGAGGAAAATCCATTCCCCGTCACAGCGCTCGCGAGTAGAAACTACGACAACAACAAAGAAAACTCGATGGGGTCGATGAAAAGCAACATAAAAGCGGAGCGGAGAAGCGGGCAAAAAATACCAATCAAAAACGATATTCTAGAATACCCCATCATGCGGAGGATAATATCGACTGTATATACCTATGGGTATAGGCATAGGTACAATTCATATAGAGATATGAAAGGTCAGAAGCGGTTCAGTGCGTTTACTTTCTTAGATGACCCGTGAACAGTCGACCAAGTAGAAAAACGATTCGCCTCGGCTCGAATGGGAGCTTAAACTTTATCCATTCGTGGAAAATATTTTAGGTACATGCGTTTCACAGGATTTCTGTTTATTATGTCGTGTTTAACGACGTACAATTGACACTAGCCTTCCAGGCACCAGCGGCACGTGTATTTTGACGTCGTAAATGTATGTGATAATGAGAATGACGATGAACGTACTAAAACCTAGCCTAAAGAAATGGGTGAACCTGGTTTCCAGCACTTACATTGCTATACTCTTGTCGAAAACCGCCCAGAGGACTAGCGTTAAACGTCTCTGTCGAAGGACGGTACAACCAGTGGTAAATTTTACAGCGGTATTTGCTCCACTAAACCGCACCGTCCAAAGGTTCACGCCAAGGGGTCGTGGAATTTTTTTAGTCTCTCCGAATAGACTACGTGCATACAGTAGTTCCAGCATAAGGTAGGCCATCCACCGTGGCGGCTATTTTGATCTGTCGCATGTAAGGTTCACCAGCTTACTGACAAAAAAAGACACCGATTTGTTAGTTCTTGGAGATTCTGAGGTGTCTAGCTTAGCGTCACTCGAAGTGCTCAGGTTTTCATCGTTATTTTGGATTAATTTAAAGTTTTTTCGTGTCAATTATTTGCTATGTGATATGGATTCAGAGAAAAGAAGATAAGTGCCCATAGTCTGAAAATACAGCTCAAGAAGTGAGCTAAGTTTCTTTTGCTGGGAATTTAGCGAACCTGCCCAGGGTCTCCATTTTGAACGGTAATCCTGGAAAATACTGTACGAATCCCAGATCTCAAATCACCACCCAATGTCTCAGACCAAACTCATTGCTGTTTAAGGGAAGTCTAGTGGCAGCTGGAAAAACCCACCAACTTTGTGTTTATTTTAATTACTGCAGTGAAACTGTGAGTAGTAGAGACATCAAATTGGTTCATTTCAACGGGCTTTCTGACAAAATGTGTCTGATATTTTTACTTTTTTTTTGTTAAAGGTAGATTTATTGTGATATGATCACTTTTTATAAATTGAAACCTGAGTTTCACAAAAAGTAATGAGTATAACATCTTCAAATACATTTTGTCAGAAAGCCAGTTTAATTTTCTAAGGAATGCACCAAGTTTGGTGACTCTGCCACTAGCAGTTTGAATTCAACAATTACAATTTTCCAAGCACCACCCGTGAATATGACGTGGAGACAAATTTTTGTGTACCTCTGCTGGCTCTACCGCTGTACATGGCCTATAATTCTAAGCAAGAGAGCCGGAGATGAAAATAAAAACCAGGCCTATTCGGAAGCCGCATTTTCATATTTTTCTCCAAACCACCCAAAGGGGCCGCCGTAAATGCTCAATTTGAGTCTTAAGATAGCAATGACAGAAAAACGAAAGCCAATTTTTAACCCAAAACTCCGAAACGAAAGTGCCAACGAAAGTGCTTCCAAATAGACCTAGTTTAATATTTTGTCTACAACTTCCTCGCTTACTATCATCGGCTATTTTCAGCGATAGGGCCAGCAGAGGTGAACAAAAATAGGTCTGGTCAAGGTTTCTTGCGCGGCTCACCATGCTAATGCATAGGCTATGTTCAACGATAGAGCCAGCAGAGGTATACACACTTAGGTCTGATCAAGGTTTCTTGCGCGGCGCACCATGCTAATGCATAGGGTATCTTCAGCGACAGCCAGCAGGAGGTATACAAAAATAGGTATGATCAAGGTTTCTTGCACAGCTCACCATGCTAATGCATAGGCTATTTTCAACGATAGAGCCAGCAGAGGTATACAAAAATATGTCTGATCAAGCTTCCTTGCGCGGCTCACCGTGCTAATGCATAGGCTATCTTCAGCGACAGAGCCAACAGTTGTAGAAAAATGTCTGATTAAGGTTCCTTGCGCGGCTCACCGTGCTCATGCAGAAAGCAGCTACGCTGCTGCTTTTCTGTCAAAGGGATCTTTCAGCCCAACTCGCCGACACCATTGTATTGTGTTTGTCGTACGTTGCAGCGACCGAGAGCCTGGCGCAGAGATGCTACGTGTGCGCTCCGCGCGCCGGGGGATCTTCCGAGGACTTCCGGGACACGTTTCCCGGCGAGACGCTTCCGGCTTGCGAGCAATTCCAGGTGGAAGATCGCCGCTTCATGCGCGATTGTCCGACAGAGTACAAGGGTTGCCTCACCGTCACTAACGGTACGTGACCCCGAACGCAATGACCAATGACCAAACGCAATGTTGCTGAAGGGGAATCTAGGGGCAGCTGGAAAAACCCACCCGCGTTTTTGTTTGTTTTTATTGCTGCAGTCAAAATTTAAGCGGCAGAGACACCAAACTTAGTTATTACATTCTCATGTCACCTGCCTAATTTCAGCACTAGTTTTAAAAAAACTGTTATTGAATGGGTTTAATTACAGTTTTTACCAAACTTGGTTCATTCCCTTGAGAATTTAACAGGCTTTCCGACAAAATGCGTGTGCATTTTTTTCTTTTAGGTTTTACTTTTTAATAATCTCAGATTTTTGGTTATGTTCCGGTAATGCTCTGTTTAATTTGTTTTTTGGTCCTAAAAAGAACCTTAACAACGTTTCGCCCACGTTGGCGTGGGCATCATCAGGTGTCAACGTGGGCGAAACGTTGTCTAGGTCCTTTTTAGGACTAAAAAACAAATTAAACAGAGCATTACCGGAACATTACCAAACATCAATATGGGCTCTGAACAAATTCCATCTTTTCAATCTCAGATTTATTGTGATATTATCACTTTTTTAAAACTGAAACCTGACTGTAACAAAAAGTTACGAGTGTAAAATCTTCAAATACATTTTGTCAGAAAGCCAGTTGAATTCTCCACGGAATGAACCACGATTAGTGTTTTTTCCACCAATAGTTTGACTGCAGTTATTAAAATAAACTACGAAGGCTGTCTCACCGCCACAAACAGTATGAGCTACATTCCACTTCAGCCCTAGGGTGGGATTTCGTAGTATATGTATCGCAGATATCAATAATTTTTTCTGTTTACTGCATATAGTACATTTCCATGGGCTTAGTGAAGAGAAGCGGTTGAATTTTCTTTCTAATACCTAATGATATCTGGAATTTCGATCATCTGCTATATGGTAGAGAAAGAAAAGGTGGCGGTAGGTATTTCAAGAAAGAAAATTGCATACAAAATTCTTTGGACTCAATGTGTATCTCCTAATTCTAGCTTTTAGTTTTGTTTAGTTAATCCTTATCCTAGTGTTTTTTTTAATTGTATACATTTTTTAGACCTATATGTATCTTCTCGTCTTAGCACTAGCTTTCAAAAAAAAACTTTTCACAAAAAGGACATGAATGCTTATAAATTTAGTCAACTTTCCGAGCTTTCCGTAAACTTCACGTTTGCTTCTTCAGGGGTAAAAACTGCTGCTTCAGCTTCATAAAAACTAAATCACAAACAGGGTACCTATGAAAAAGAAAACAGCAAAGTTTCAGCGAATTTCTTGGCATCATACCTAGTTTGTGAATCAGTTTTTTGGGAAATATATGGATGTTTGAGGTTCTCCGGGCTTTTAGTTGTCACACGATTCGCTGTCACGTGACACGAGACAATCAAGCGGGGACGTCGAGCTTCGCAGTCCGTGTTGTTAATTTCTTAACAAGTAATTACAAGAAAAACAGCACCTTCGCGACCCTTCAGAAATTTCAATTAATCTCGCAATTTAAATGAATCGGCTTAGGCCGGCTTCAATCTCATGGTTTTAATTAACACTGCACCCATCCATTCTATACACATTCTAAATGGTTGCATACACATTCTTGCGGCGAGTGTTTCGTTGAAGAGGTGCACGCAAGGGTCACGTATCTAGCTGACAATCCGTTTTGCACTCTCTAACATTTTCCTTCTCCTTGATTTCAGCCTCTCCCCCTCCCACCCCTCGAGTTCACGTACTCGCAGTTGTACTAAATTAAGTCCTCAGATATATAAGTCAGTCCTAGATTGTTTGTGTACAAGGTAAATGTTAATTTAGTTCCTAAGTATTATGTCTTACTTCTATTCTGACGGTTTATACACGCCTACGATGTAAATGTCAATTGAAGTAAAATCAAACAAACAAACAACTGGAAACCTGTAAACAGCGCGAGGCGTTACAAATGTATAGTCACCACTAAGAGCGGGCAACTGCACGGCGAATCTTCTTTGCTTGGATCGTCAAGCGAATACAGTGCACGAGCACATTATGAGACAACAGTTACCTCTCCATGCACAAACCATGGCATTATTAAAATGTTTAAAAAAAACACCTCATATTTCTCGCAACCTTTACTTACCCTTTTGGCTCGTCCATTACTTCCAAATCTCTGCTTTTTTCCGATAAATGGAGCGCACATGCTGTGCCAACGCAGAACTCAGTCTTTTTAATTGGCATTCATTAAATTTGTATTATATCCGCGGCACGGAGCTTAATTTAAGCCCCGGTTTAATAGTTTGGTTAACGGTTTAGCGACTGCGCGCGTTTTACGTCGCGAGCGAGACGGAAACGCCGGGAAAGCCGGGAAAGCACATCTGTAAGGTGTCTAGGTATCTGCCAGCTCGAATCCACCCGGCCCCGAGCGTCATTTTCATTTACTCCCAACACAACGCAGCTAGTCGCGCGGGGGGCGGGGATGGGGTTTTGGGGTGGGGTGTGGGGGGGCTCAACCGTTGCCCCATGAATATTGCATCAATCCACCCCACTATTCGGCACTGTGCGGAGTTAGCGAGCACGCGGAAAAAAAAAGACTGCACAGTACAGTTGTGGCCATTTCGTCGCTGTATGTAATTCGAAATAAATCTCTGCGCGGTTTGATGGCCATGCGCGGTCCGGCGGTCGTTGCTGGGCGTCACAGAGATGACGTTTCGGACACACCGTCTAAACGCCGACACGGCGCGTGGCGAATAATTAGCGTGGACGGGATCGATCGAAATTCCCTCACTTGCGTTCGCTTTTTCCCCGAGATCGAACTCGAAGAAGATCTCGGGTACATTTCGTGCCGAACGCGTCGATACCGTCAAATGGACCGGAACCGTTTGGCGTTTAGGCAAAACTCACTGCGAATAAGTCGCGTTCTGCTGTTCTTGACTCATCGCAACTTACGCGATGTCACGCAAGCAGATATGCGAAAATTTCTAAGGAACTAATTGCAAGCGATGCATTAAGATAAAAAGGAAATTCGATTAAGTCAATAAGAAAAACCCAGCAGAGTAACAAGCCGATAAATACCGCGTTCCGGAATGTATTTGGAACTAAAATGCGAAGAAATCCACTTAAAATTTCCCAACGTTTCGTAGATTATACTCATTACACTTGTAACTTGATACGGGCAAACTGTGACCCTCGAGTGCGATTGTTCCAGGCACTCTGGTGACGCGGACATGCAGTAAATACTCGGTCGACGACTGCAAGATCGCCAACAGCATCAAGTACTGCTACTGCGGCGCCCCGCTGTGCAACCGCGAGACCAGTCCAGCGCAGCCAAACGCGCCCAACGACGACGAGGACCTGTACCCCGAGGGCAGCGGTGCCGGAAGTCAAACCCCGCGGCATCGCGAGCTCCCCGGGGCGCCAACCACGCAGGGCGCGCCTCAAGCGACCCCTGCGTCTGCGCCCCCGCACGTGAAAAGCGGCGTGCCCAGCGTGCAAAGGACCAATGGGCTGTGGATGGCGCCGGCACTTGTCATCTTGATGGCGATCGGCAGGTGTGCGGGAGTGTAATGTGGTTCGGGGAAATGCAGCGTGGCGCTAGCGCGTATGCGTGAGTGACGCAAGAGAGTTTGAGATCATTCCATCATTCGCTTTTAAATAGAAGCTATGAATCAGGCGGAAGAAGCGCGAGAGCGCGGCGGCGTCTGTATACATGTGTGAAGAAAAAGCCGCCAAATTAAAAGTCGCGATTTGGTGTGATTATCTGACTTGCAGCCGCACGCGCGCGCGCGTGGTGCGAAGATGATGCCAATAAAACAAACCTACGCGAGGTACAGCGCACGTCACGTCATATCAAAATAACTCATTCGATGCTATCTCGGAAATATCGATAGGATTCTCAATGAAAAACATCTCGATGTTACCGTCTGTATGTCTTTCAGACTTGAAGGCTCCATTTGAAGCTTCAAACTACAAGTATTAAATCTTTTCCTCGTAGCCTTCATTTCTCATCCCGTAAATATGTGTAAAGCACGTCGAAAAAAACTTGCCAAAAATCATTGTTTGTTATTTTGTGATAAATGTTATTATATTCGAGCGAGATTTTGTATGAACGCCCTAGCGGCAGATCCCAATTTGGTGATATAGTGAGTTTTATCGCACGAACCGAGTAGAGCTAGGCGAGTCGCAAATTAGCAATGTTATTTTGCAATTTATCAAATATCATATAAACTATAATTAGAGTTAACTGTTAATCACATTACGTTTAATATATTTCCCATGTTTCTATTACATATATAGTTGAAACTTGAAATTGCATTTTAGAGCATGGAAATTTAAATGAAGTATTAAAATCATCCCAATTGCTCAAAATCCATCTTCTTCCCTTTACATGAAATAGATGCCCTATTAAAATTGTATGCTTCAGTTGGTTAACTATCTATCCCAATACATATACTAGGAAAGGCTACTTCGATGTCTATACTGTTGTTTTCACAAGTATAGCAGAGTGTGTCTCTTCCAATATCAATGTAACCCATCGTCTTCAAAGAAACGCCCGCCAAGTTCATACGAGCAATTTACCAAAGACTCGACATGGCAAACTCTACGGCGAAGAAACAGCCGAGTTGCGACTAGATTCTGATTAGCTAATTAAATCTAACAACATCGAAGCCATCGAACGAAGCAAGAACATGAGATGTACGAAATATTAACTTGTGATTTGTGACCTAGAAATATTAAGTAGGTATGTGGATCGACGCGAGATGAGACGAGATGCGAACAGCGAGTTCGGTCGACGACGAGGAGTGTAGAATTGAAACCCTGGAAGGGACAATGCAATGTATGCGTCGTTCACTCCCTTCTGGTGTACCCATCAATTTAATTCGTAAGCTGTTATTCAATTTGAAGCACCTAATCAAAACCCGAGGTACGAATACGAACATGTTTCATTTAAAACGTGAGGTAACTATCAATTACCACTACGCCATTAATTCAATATATAAAAATAGCAATTCATGTATGTTAATATAGGGCCAATCAGCTATTAGCTGTATTAGCGCCTATCATGTAGGTATGGTATTAAAAATTAAACTGTATGTGTGTTAGATTGATTTGGTCGTTGATAAAATCTGTAAAACTAATTAGAACCCGCGAAAAAGGCAACTACTTATTTGAAGTCGAGTGCACACTTGAGTGTTGTTTCGTGTCATATCAAATAGAACCCCTCGTCAGTGCACAAAATAATAAAATTATACGTGAAAGTCCGGCTGTCTCTTCTTATTAATTCAGATTCCTTATCTCGCGAAGCCAGTGACATTTCAGCCAACCTCCTGCGCCGACAATATCGCAATATATGTCTGCCATGCAAAAGCTCGCCCCATGACAGGCTATTCCTTACAAGCTTTCCATCCTGGCCTAGGGTCCCCAGGCTTACTTGTACAACCCGCCAAGACTACGGACAAAAGACAGTGAGACGACTGCACTATTTTTTTTCACTTTACCACTCTTGCCTAAAGTGCGCTATCTTTGAAGACTACGCACCAAAATAATGACGCATGAATGTTCATTTAGTAATTTATTTTACGATCGTGTATATTACGTTTGTGTATATCTCGTTATAAATGCTTTCATTGAGTAAATATTGACACAGTTAGGTAAGGACAGGTAAGATAATGTGATATGGACTGTATAAGAATGTTTATTTTGTGATTTCTTTGGCGATCAAGTGGTTTGTATTTGTTTGGTTTTTTCTAATGTCTGAGATTATAAAGTCCATGCAAATGGTTTCGAGACTCTTGGTAAGCTAACGTGGAATGGGTGGACTGTAATGCACTGTGCTGTGTTGAGTCGTACCGAACCGTGTTTGCTAATAGGAATGATAAATGGGGAGCAAGCAGTAAGAAATGCTTTTTGCTCGTATATGTCCTAGACATGCCTGCTTCTCCTCGGGCAGTTGTTGGTTAGCTCGCCACACAACAGGTTTGCATGGCTGCAACGCTTTTTACACAAGGTTGGTGGGTTTCGAGACGGACTGAACCAGATCGACCATTTCGAATGTTACTTACCTATAGGCCAGGTCTTGAAATTACATTTTGACGGTATATGCCACGCTTAGACTGCTTGAAAACGCGACGTTTCGCTCACACTTCATTCTGATTTGTACCGTCTGTTCAGCTCAAATGGTAGATCAGCGGAAGCGAAATTGGGAGGACCGAGGCTCGTTTCCCCGAGCAGACAGTGCATTTTCGAAATTAATTCTTATGAACGTTGACCTGATCGGTTGATTTCTATAAGTTAGGATCCTTTTACATTTAGAAATTCTTCAAGCTTAAAGTAGATTTTCAGATACAAGTGAAGGGATACTATTGTTTGGAATGGTGTTCGTTTTTCTTGTTTCGCAATCGCCAGAATGAACAGTCCAAATGTGTGTCTTACCATTCAGCCACGAATACTCATCAGTCATCAGTCGTCAGAATCATACATATTTTACTTCAGTCGATATCGAAATAACTCAACAGTCAGTGCATTCAAAAATGTGATATCTCTACGCTGTTTTTTGTTTTTTACTTTGCCTCCCAAGCCTAGGGTCCCTAGGATATCTTGTTCAAACTTAAAGACTACGCGGTGAAATGATGAAGAATGGATAATATCATACTTCATAAAAAATGACTAAGTATTTACTTATACAATCACGTATATGACGATGTATTTTGATCTCTTTTAACTTAATGAGTGATTTTATTTAATTGGGTGATGTGACAGAGTGTATGAAGCACAGAATCAAAAAAAACGTACATCCGTGCTGGCATGGGCGACATTACCATTGCTCAGTGTTGATCGAGTACCTACCCGACTTCTACTAGTGCATAATAGTTTCCACTTCCTATTTGATATAGCGCTGTTTTTTCCTCGCATGCTGATTCATTCATGCATTACCGCCATTATGCACCCATAGAATGCTTGCACCACGCTGTGCTCGATAATGTAGGTATTTACATTCTTTATACCGGCCAACTCAGGGGAAATAATGATAACATTTCGCAATCCCTTCCTTACACAGGTATCAACTACATTGTACGCGGGGTGGGGGGAATACCTAGGCCGAATATGATGTGTTAAGTATACCGCTGACTCACTGGTGCTAGGTACCATCTCGCGTATATCAGAAATTGCAATCGATAAATCAAAATAAAGCTCACCATCCTTCGTTCAAGTAGTGTAGCGAAGTGATTTGCTCGCAACCCATGCATTGACCCAGCCATGTGCATTTGTATACATACATATCTAATCTGATTGCTAATCAATAAATTGAAACAATATCGTTATGAGTGACGTTAACTGCATTTCTGAATGCGAGATGTCCGAGATCGTTGCGATCGACGAAGATAAGAACATAGATGGCCCACAAGCAACTGTAAGTATGCCAATGGTCGTCGTTTGATTATGAAACGCACTGTTTGAGTTAGTTCAGCATTGATTGAAAATAGCGAGGCAGCAGTGAAAACTGATGACTATGCATCTCTAGGCAGTACCTACCTAACTAGTTTGTGCCAGTATACCGAGGCAGGGATCATGCCTGTCTAAATACAATTAGACTGGAACCAAATTAAAGATGGGCCCCTTGGAGTAAATTAAAAAAATATCAGCACATCATTTATGATTGGCAATTAGCCAATTGGGTGAAAATGAAAACATACTTGGGTATGTCAAGGGTCAATTATTTACAGAAGTAGGCGGTGGCTAAGAAGCCATGCCGAGAAATTGTTCAGTAGATTCCTGGTTCGATCCAGATGGCCGATTGTGGTTTCCAATGATTTCCCCCGAGTCACGACTGACTCATTATTAACTGCTTTTACCATTTATGACTCTCCTGGTAACGTGAATATCTGCTCAAGAGCTCGTCTAGCCGTTCCAATACAAAAAATATCCCCCAGTGATGTTTGGGTCGGGCTTAATTACAAAGATAAGTGTCATCAGGTCTACCAATGTTGTTGACCCATCCTGAATCACCCCAGAGGAGGTGAAGGAAATGAAGAAAAAGCACGCCTGGCAATTTAAAACGCTAATGAAGGATAAAATATAATTTTGAGCCAATCTTGTCATTATACAGAAACAATTTGTCATAGACAAACAAGAAAAGCCAGGCTGTAAAATCTTTATGTACTACATTTCAGGTTAAGAAGTCTGTAATAACTTCAGGGTAAGCTCCGTCGGTCATCACCTCAAATGTCCTACCATTATATAAACTATGCCAATAACTATGCCCCCGACATTAAACTAAAACGTAGAAACTTACCGTCAAAGAGCACATCCTGGTAATGGACGTCTACCCGGTCCTGGAGCTCCTTCTCCTGCTCCTCCCATTTCTCCCGCATCAGTTCTCGGCGCATATCGGCCGAGAGGAGCTCTCGGTCTCCTTCCCGGCACTCTTCGTACAATGGTGGGACGTAGGGCTTCGGAGTAGGCATTTCGACATATCCCAATGTGCCCGACAAATCGGTGTCTTGCTTCTTCATTGCGGCTAAGTCCCTTCTCAAGCAACGCCGGGTTCGGCCCAAGCAATCAGTGTAATCCACCCAATCATCGTCGGGGTCCGCATTATCATCACTATCACTATTGTTTTGTGATTCTTCGTTGGAAACTGCCACTGCTAGGTCTGCTATTTGCATCGGTGTAAACGTCTTCCCTGGTGGTAGGTCAGTAGGATAGTCCTTTTGCTGAAAATCTACTAGATAACGTAAGTTTTCTTCCTCGTCAAGATTACCTCCAGACTGTGATAGTTTGTCATATAGTTTGGTTTTCGATTCTAGCGCTTCACGAGATTTCTTTAACAGATCTTGCTCCTCTTTGTCTTCTTCATGATCTTTCACTTCACGGTCGCCAACTCCACTGTTTTTTCTTGTGAATATTGTTTCCTTTTTAACACGTGGTACGGGTTTTAAGAACTGCGGGTGAGCCTTGGCTTGCGCGGCTTCATCTTTCTTGCGAGCAAGCTCAGCACGGAGACTGATGAGCTGGGAACAAAAAGTCATTTACATCTATTAATGGTTACATATGTTATTATTTTTTGACAGGAAATAGAAGAACACTTCGAAATTACACAGTTAGACCACAATTTCGAGGCAACATAACCATACTTTCAGTGACAGCCAAATCTTTGAACTCTTATTTCTTATTTAAATTGTCATTTCGCGATCAATATAACTGGCTCCGACCTATAAAAAAGATACAAAGTACGTTCTAAATGCTATTAACTTACCGAAGATTTGCTAATATCTATTGTTTTTGAAGAATGCATGACGAGATCGCGAACTTTTGCCAAGTAGATCTGGCATCAAACAGCTGACTGATCAATGGCCGCTTTACGTCACTGGCTATTGACATGTGCTTGCACACGTGCTTCTCTTCCGTCAGCGTGTTGGTATTGGTCAGAATAACTTGAATTGATAGTTAATTTATAAATTAGAATTTTCATTCTGCACAAAATACATTGTGACCCAATACTGTGTAGGTGGTGTCTCGAAATATGATAAACATTAAACTGAGCTCTGGTTCTTCATTTCTACCTCTCCATTCAGTAGCTTTAGATCGTGTACAGGGATTCAAGTCAGCTCATACCGAGTTCGTTAGATAACTTCTATAAAAGAAGGTATATTTCAATTCAAGAACATTTTCATTTTACACGTGAAATCAATCACTAATCTCTGGCCCGCATTATTATGATTGGAAATCTTCGTGCCTGGAAGTTATGCAACACAAGCTACGTGTATGTGCTGCGCGGGCCTGAGATGGAATTTTAACAAAAAACTCTAGTTTCAAAAAAAAATAAAGTTCTAGGTCTAAGTAAACACACAATGTTTCTCAACATTCAAAGAGCAAAGAAGTTATGAAATTATTTGCACTCTCAAAATTCAAAAACGTTTATGTTTTACTTACAAACTATTTCATTACAGTTAGTAGGAAAAAGTTAGCTCTCGCTAGACTTAAATTAGGCTTAGAATTAGAATAAAATATGCTTAAACTTAGACTTAGCTACAGCTTTACTATTCTTGACTCGTGAGAAATGAAATATAAGTAAAACAGTATTCCACCATGCAATGAACTGTAAACAACAACACATAAACAACCACTACAATTCAACATCGTTTTGGAATAATATTAAATGCCGAAATTGAAATTCACTTTTAAAAAACGCTGTTATACGCATGTGCGGTGATCCATACAATCGTATGGAATTATTATTTTCCTGTGTGTTTGAAAAATTGACTACAAAATGCTCATTATCAGCATTGACAAATGACTAAAGTCATTCGGTATAAGCCCTCCCTCCCGATAAGACAATCACGTCTGCATTTGCATAGGCCTCGCAATGCGTTTACTAGCCTATTGCAAGAGGTTTGAAGGATATGAACGATGGACCCAACGGTCGAGCGAGCTTCTTTCATTTCAATATCAGCACCCAGTCGAGTAGCCTCTTCGTTTGATCGCTAATTTTCGTACAACTGGTAATTTAACAGCCTGAAGCCAGAACATTATAGTTTACACACGGCTAATTCTTGGCTGTAGGGGCGGACGTATTATTGAGTGTGAATTGTTAGCCACCAAAAAGTTAACGTGCAACAAAAGAAAATTTCCTCGATGTTGTGACAGTGTTCCATTGTTAGCGTTGGTGTTCAAAACACAACATACAACACTAGAAGTTGTTTGTGTTGTAACTGTTGCTTATTGCTGTCCGATGCTATTCCGCATTTTGTCCACAAGAATACAAAGGGTTTACCCACAACAATACTCGACTGAACACGGTTATATGCACAGCAATCGCTACTTAGGTAATATCATATTCCATTCCGTAGCTTGTTTGTTTTCCCCTGCTGTCTGTTGGTTTGTGAAACTTGATGCATACGCTCCAAACTGGGTCACTGCATATAATAGTGACCCAATAAAATAGCGTACAGCATATAGTATAGGCTCCTCTCATGAAGATTGGCTCATAACGCTAGACATCTCAGCGCAGCAAGGAAATAAAATAGATGGACTGACATAAAAAACGACGTCAAGAAATATACAGTGTATGAGAAAATGTATAGAGCCAATAGAGAAGGTTTGTCATAAAATCTTAGTGTATAGTATCTTAGTATAGTATCGACTTGTGACTGATCAATCGCCAAGAATTGTTCGAAAGTTATCGAGACAGAATATAAAGGGCCGGCTCTATCAATGTCGGAAAACAAGGTAGCCACCTAGGGCGTAGACCGAAGGGGTTGGTGTGGTACGGACCTTTTTGAGGGACACAGTTTTATACGGATTAGTTTTTAGCCCTTCTGAAAAATATTTGACTATTTATATATTTTAAAACATACAGCTGTGTACTGTGTCCCAATCAGCCCTGCCAGACAGGAAGAGAGGCCTCCCGGATTTATCCAAATCCGGCAAAAGCCTGCCGTCTTAGTTGAGAGCTCTCATCATACCCACATCTTTTCTAATTATTGGAAAACTAGGAGGCTCGCTATAAATAGCGGACTAGCGGACGTGTCAACTTGTTTTCAAACTTTGAGTTTCCCTTTTCCCTTGTTTTGAGTGCAAGTTCACGCTCTTTTTCTGGAGGTGGAACACGTAATTTTCGATGCCCCGTACCCAGTCGACGTCCTAACTAAAAAGTAAACGATAACATACACACAATAGCTGGTTTTGACACCCCCTTAACCACCCCCTCCCCCCTTCTTAAGATGAATGGGCACGTGTGTCGGCTTCCCTGGTCGGCTTCGCCACGTAATTTGGCGTCGATTTGGTCACGAATTTAGCGTCATTTTTTGGAAATATTTTGAAGTGTAAATTAGTACGATCACTATTTCTGCTTCATCCCAACACGAACATGACGTCTTGTACCAAAACGGTACTTTCGATTTGAAATTTGAATATTATCTCGAATGTCGGGTTGCAATTAAAAGTAGACTTGAACTTCATGACTTTATAATGAGAGCACTTGTAAATTTGAGTCCCTTTCGTATTAGGCCTATTCCAGTCAAGAAAAGAATACTAGGTGTACCCACTAAGTAAAGCCACTTGGGTTGTGATTGCCCCATCCTGTCTGGGTTAAATTCCAAAGCCAACTTGATACAAAATTGGGTATTTGATACAAGTTGGCTTTGGCATTTAACCCAGACAGGATAGGGCAATCACAACCCAAGTGGCTTTACTT